>JAQZBX010076541.1:0-14413 GCA_029593785.1 Cabassous unicinctus | reverse complement strand
TAAGCAAATGCACATATATGCATATATATTTATGTATCATTTTACAAAAAAAAAAAAGAAGACACTGGGTGAAAATACAGAAGGAGCTGTAAACATACGTTAAAAATAACAGATCTTATGGTAATGAAAGGCACAACAGAAGAAATTAAAAATACACTAGAATCACACAACAGTGGATTTGAAAAAGTAGAGGAAAGAATTAGGAAATTTGAACATAGAACATCCAAAATCACACAGAGAAGAAAAGATAGAGAAAAATTGGAAAAACTTGAGCAGGGATACAGGGAATTGAATGACAGCATGAATCACAGTATTATATGCATTATGGGTGTCCCAGAGGGAGAAGAGAAAAGAAAAGGGACAGGAGGAGTGTTTGAGAAAATAATGAGTGAAATTTTTCCAACTCTGATTAAGCACATGGATGTACATATCTAGGAAGTGCAGTGTAGTCCAAACAGAATAAATCCTAACAGATCTACTCCAAGACACATACTACTCAGATGGCCAAATGCCAAAGATAGAGAATCCTGAAAGCAGCAAGAGAAAAGAAATCCATCACATATAAGGGATGCTTGATAAGATTAAGTGTTGATTTCTCATGTGAAACCATGGAGGTGAAAAGGCTGTCTACAAGGGACACACCTTTGATGCAAAAGCACAAATAGGTTGCAAGTGAAAAGCTGGAAAACAATTTCCCACACAAACAGTAGCCAAATAAAAGAGCAGGGATTAGATATACTGATATTGGGTAAAAAAGACTTCAAATGCAAAACTTTATAAGAGACAAAGCAGGACACTATACATTAATACAATGGGAAATCTACCAAGAAGAAAGAACAATTATAAACATTTATGCATCTAACTAGGCTACCCTAAAATACATGAGGTAAACATTGGCAAAATTGAGGGGAGAAATAAATGCCTCTAAAATCATAGTGGGGGATTTCCAATATACCACTCTCAGTAATAGCCAGAACATCAAAACAGAAGATCAATAAAGAAACAGAGATCTTGAATAATACATTAAAGGAACTAGACCTAAAAGATTTATTCAGAACATTGTACCCCAAAACAGCAAGATACACATTCTTCTCAAATGCTTATGGATCATTCTACAAGATAGGCCACATGTTAGGACACAGACAAGTCTCAATGAATTTAGAAACATTGAAATTATACAGAACCCTTTCTCTGACCACAATGGAATGAAGCTGGAAATCAATAATGGGTGGAGAACTGGAAAATTCACAAATATATGGAAGCTAAACAACACACTGAATCAGTGTGTCAAGGAGGGAATTGCAAGAGAAATCAGGAAATATCTTGAGGCAAATGAAAATGAGAATACAACATACCAAAACGTATGGGATGCAGCAAAATCTGTACTGAGAGGAGAATTCATAGCCATAAATGCATATATCAAAAAAGAAGAAAGAACTAAAATTGAAGACCTCACTGCACACCTGGAGGAATTAGAAAAAGAACAACAAATTAACCCCAAAGGAAGTAGAAAGAAGGAAATAACAAAGATTAGAGCAGAACTAAATGAAATAGAAAATAAGAAAGCACTAGAAAAAAATAAACAAAACCAAAAGCTGGTTCTTAAAGAAGATCAATAAAATTCAGAAACCCTTAGCCAGACTAACAAAGGAAAAAAGAGAGAAGATGAAAATACACAAAATAAGGAATGAGGGAGATGATATCACCACTGACCCCACAGAAATAAAGAGTATCATAAGAGGATACTTTGAAAAATTATATACCAATAAGAATGATAATTTAAAGGAAATGGAAAAACTCCTGGAAACTCACAAGCATCCTACAATGAAGAAAGAAGAAATTGATGAACTCAACAGAACAATCACAAGTAAAGAGATAGACTCAGTCATCAAAAACCTCCCAACTCAGAAAAGCCCAGGACCAGATGGCTTCACAGGTGAATTCTAACAAACGTTCTGGAAAAAACTAAAACCACTCCTCCTTAAACTCTTCCAAAAAATATAAATTGTAGGAACATTGCCTAACTCATTCTATGATGCCAAAATCACCCTAATACCAAAACCAAACAAAGATGCCACAAGAAAGGAAAATTACAGACCAATCTCTCTAATGAACCTAGATGCTAAAATCCTCAACAAAATACTTGCTAATCATATTCAACAACATATCAAATGAATTATTCACCATGACCAAGTGGGCTTCATCCTGGGTATGCAAAGATGGTTCAACATAAGAAAATCAATCAATGTTACACACTACATAAGCAGAGTGAAAGAAAAAAATTACATGATCATCTCTATAGAAGCAGAAAAAGCTTTTGACAAAATAAAGCACCCTTTCCTGATAAAAACACTGCAAAAGATAGGAATAGAAGGAAACCTTCTGAACATGATAAAGGTTATATATGAAAAACCCACAGCTAACATCATACACAATGGTGAAATCCTAAAAGCTTTCCCTCTAAATCGGGAACAACACAAGGATTCCCACTATAACCGCTACTATTTAAAATTAGCTTAGAAGGACTAGCTTGAGCACTGGGGTAATAAAAGGCATCCAAATTGGAAAGGAAGAATAAAAATTTCAGTATTGGAAGATGACATGATCCTATACATAGAAAGCCCTGAAAAATTCACAACAAAGCTTCTAGAACTTATAAATAAGTTCAGTAAAGTCGCAGGTTATAAGACCAATGCACAAAAGTCAGTAGCATTTCTGAACACCAATAATGAACAATCTGAGGAGGAAATCAAGAAAAAAATACCATTTACATTAGGAACTAAAAAAATCAAATACCTTGGAATAAATTTAACTAACTATGTAAATGACTTATACACAAAAAACCACACAGCACTCGTAAAGGAAATCAAAGAAGACTTAAATAAATGGAAGAATATTCCCTGTTCATGGATAGGAAGACTAAATATCATTAAGATGTCTATCCTACCCAAACTAATGTACAGATTTAATGCAATCCCCCAAAAAAAAAATCAACACAGCATTTTTTACTGAATTGGAAAAACTAACTATGAAATTTATGTGGAAGGGCAAGAGGCCCCAAAGAGCCAAAGATATATTGAAAGACAAAAATGAAAAAGTAGGAATCAAACTACCTGACTTTAAAACATAACTAGAAAGCTACAGTGGTCAAAACTGCATGGTATTGGCAAAAGGATAGACATACTGACCAATGGAACCAAATTGAGAGTTCTGATATAGATCCTCGCATATTCAGTCATCTGATATTCAACAAGGCCACCAAGCCCTCTCAACTGGGAGAGAAAGTCCTCTTCAACAAATGGTGCTTGGAGAACTGATTATCCATACCCAAAAGAATGAGAAAGGAACACCATCTCACACCTCCTACAAAAATTAACTTAAGATGAATTGAAGATCTAAATATAAGAGCCAAAACCATAAAGACCTTGGAATATAATTTAGGGAAGCATCTACAGGACCTTGTAATAAGAAATGACATCATGAACTTCACACCCAAAGCATGAGCAGTGAAAGAAAAAATCGATAAATGGGATATCCTAAAAATTAAAACCTTTTGCGCTTCAAAAGAGTTTGTTAAGAAAGTGAAAAAAAAGCCTACCCAATGGGAGAAAATATTTGGTAACCATATATCTGATAGGAGCCTAATATCCTGTATATGTAAAGAAATTCTGTATCTTGAAAATAAAGATAAACAACCTATTTAAAAAATGGGTAAGTGATTTGAACAGACACTTCTTCAAAGAAGAAATACAAATGGCTAAAAAGCACATGAAAAGATGCTCAACATCATTAGGTATTAGGGAAATACAAATCAAAACTACAACAAGATAACATATTACACCCATTAGACTGGTGGCCACTAAAAAAACAGAGGACTACAAGTGTTGGACAGGATGTAGAGGAATGGGAACCCTCATCCACTACTGGTGGGAATGTAGAATGGTCCAGTCATTGTGTAGGACAGTCTGGCAGTTCCTCAAAAAACTAACTATAGATCTGCCATATGACCCAGCAATTCCACTGCTGGGTATATACCCAGAAGAACTGAAAGCAAGGACATGAACAGATATATGCACACCAATGTTCATAGAGGCATTATTCACTATTGCCAAAAGTTGGAATCAACCCAAATGCCCATCAACAGGTGAATGGATAAATAAAATGTGGTATATACATACAATGGAATATTACTCAGCTGTAGGAAGGAATACAGTATTAACACACAGGAAAAAATAGATGAATCTTGAGGACCTTATGTTGAGTGAAGCAAGCCACGCATTGAAGGACAAATATTACATGACCTCTCTGATATGAATTAAGCAAATCTAGCAAATCTGATCAAGCAAATCTGATATGAATTAGCCAACTCAGAGAACTAGAGACTGGAAGATAAGTTTACAGGAAATAGAAATGGAAAAGAATGTTGTGAGCCAATGCCCATATGGGTGAAAACTATGATAAGGTGGAAGTCAGTAATTGGGCAGTGAAGGGATATGACAAGGGTGTAGGGATACTATTGGGTTTGGTGGTACAAGCTTGACAGGGGGTAGGGTGGGGAGGATGGGTTAGATGGTCCATTGAACTGGGGGGAGGGTTGGGAGAGGTAGCAGGTGAACACTGGGGATTGGTGGGTATGTGGGTGAAACTACAATGATGAGAAAACCCTTTAGGCAATATGACAAGGAAGGGTTATTGGTCTAGGGTTTTGGATAGGGTGCATTTGGGACAAGGCACACTTTGGGCAGTCTTAGAGAGAAAGAACAAGTGATCATTTTGTCATAGTGTTCTGTATCAGTGGGTAGAGGCCCACATAATGAGTGGGAAGGAGTTGAACTCTCATGCTGGGGAGGCCCAATATGTTCTCAAACAGAGGAGACAGTGCCTATCGAGAGCATGAGCAGCTCCCAATAGTGGAGTACAGACTAGTGTGTCAAGCCCTCAGCATTGTAGAAAATATCTATGAACTTTGTCCTTCAAGGAGTGAAGCCTGGTGGTCACCCTGAGGGGAGAGGTAGGAAGGAATACAACAGAATAGATGGAAGAGGGGGTATTTAGGGGGCAATGGAAGTGTTCTGCATGATCTTGCAATGATGGATACAGGTCATGTTAAATTTTGTCAAAAATTTATAAAAGTGTATGGTCTAAAGTGTAAACTATAATATAAACCATTGACCACGGTTAGTAGCTATGTTTCAATATGTGTATATCAGTTGCAACAAATGCACAATCCACATGTAAAATGGTTATTAATAGGGAAGGGGGAAAAGGGAGATGATGTTGGGTATATGGGAGTCCCTATATTCTGTTTGAAGACAAAAAAGTAAGACACTGGGGAAGAAATGGAAGAAAATGCCACTGTACACACAGGACAAAAGATATTACAGTGATGAAAGGCAAAACGTCAAAAAAATTTTTTAAAATATTTTTCATTTTTAATACCCCATTTTTAAACTTTATTTTAGTTTTAGTTTTCCTAAATTATTATATATTTTATTTCTTATGTTTAAATATATCATTATTATTTCATTTTCCTGTTAATCAAATTTGGCAACATTCTTGGCTTCATTTTTGAAGATATTTTGGAACCTAGAAGAGTTACAACTATGGTGGGGAGGGTCAATGGTGCGGGGTGTCAGTGATTTGGGATACATGGGTGGAAGTTCACCTGGGCATACATATAAGGTATATAAATATGTTCAAATGTTCATGGGGCATTGCCACAGTGGGTAGAGTTTCACATAACAGCCAAAGGATTGTTGAATCCCCATCCTGGGGAGCTCTGCCACATTCTCTAATGAAACAGCAACAATCCCTCAAGTACAGGAGCAATGACTAGAAAAGAAGGATGGTTCATTGATGTGCCCTTGATACTGATGACTATGCTTATGAGCCTTTTGCTTTTGAATTTGCAACTTGGTCTAGTGTTGTAGGGTACCTAAGAGTTACCTCCTGAGAGCCTCCTTGTTGCTCAAATGTGGCCTCTCTCTAAGCCCAACTCAGCATGTGGATGCATTACCTTCCCCCCAGTGAGGGACATGACTCCCAGGGATGAGCCTCCTTGGCACTGAGGGATTACTACCAAGTACAGGCTGGTGATACAACTGGAAAAAAACTTGAATAACAGAGGGAAAATGTAAAGACAAATGAGTTTATTTGGCTAAGAGACTTCAAAGTGAGTCAGGAGGTCATCAGAGAGGTAACACTTATGGATGTCACAACAGGACCTCATAGATGGCCAAAGTGGACAGTAGCCCAAACAGTGGGGCTCCTGAGGACTCCAGAGACATCCAGGTCCTGTGGTCATAGCAGATAGCTCCAGAGTTTGGTGCCTTGCCAGTAGGCCCTACTTTGAAGATTGTGCTCCAGAGTGTGACAGAGTTGGACTCAGATGTGACTCCTCTACACTTGCCTCTTCTGTCCTTTTTTGTTTGAACCTATAGTTGGTTCTGGGTTGGTAGGTGTACATCCAGGAGACTTGAATCTCTGGGCTGTTCATATGCCAGCTGGGCCCTGAGCCTCAGTGGAGTTGCAGCACCTACTCTCCAGTTCATTGGACTCACCCAGGAAAGCTGAAGGGGAGGTGAGAATGGACAACCACCACAACAAGGAACTGACAGTGTCTACAACTGCAAACAAGAGGGGCCCATCCATTAGCCATACAGGATCAAAGGCCCCTCTCAATTAGAGGTGGAGTGGGCATCACTATCCCAGAATCCTCAGGACTGGTGAATAAAATATGGACTAAAGTAGACTTACTGGTGTTCTCCTATAGACATTTTGTGATTCTAGCAATGGAAGAAATTATATCATTGATGTGGAGACAGTGGCCATTGGAGGTACTAAAGTCACAGAGAAAGAAAAAGAGGTGTAATATGGGGGCATTTTCAGGGCTTGGAATTGATCTGGATGGCATTGCAGTGACAGATACAGGCCATTATATATCCCGCCATAGCCTACAGAATTGAGTGGGAGAGAGTGTAAACTACAATGTAAACTATTATCCATGCTTAGTGGCAATGCTCCAAAATGTGTTCATCAATTGCAATGAATGTACAACACTAATGAAAAAAGTTATTAATGTGTGGAAAAGTTGGGGGTCTGGGGAGTGGGGCATATGAAAATCCCTTATATTTTTTAATGTAACAATTTATGTAATATAAGTATCTTTTAAAAATAAATAAAAATACATTTAAAAAAATAAAATAAAAATTATGGGATGCAGTGAAGGCAGTGCTGAGAGGGAAGTTTAAAACCCTAAGTGCCTACATTAAAAAAGAAGAAAGAGCTAAAATCAAAGACCTAACTGCACACCAGGAGGAACTAAAAGAACAACTAATGCCAAAGCAAGCAGACAGAAGAAATAGCTTGCTTTGGGAAAGTTTTGGGAAAATTTTAATGACATTGGGATAAAAAACAATAGAGAGAATTAACAAAACCAAAAGCTGGTTTTTGAGATAGTTAATAAAATTGACAAACCCTTAGCTAGATAAACAAAGGGAAAAAGAGAGAAGGTGCAAATAAATAAAATCAGAAACCAGAAAGGGGACATCACCGCTGACCCCAAAGTAATAAAATTGATCATAAGATGATATTATGAAAAATTGTATGCCAACAAGTTGTACATCTTAGATGAAATGGATGAATTTATAGACACACACACAACCTATACTGATCAAAGAATAAATACAAGCCCTCAACAGACCAATCATAAGTAATAGATTGAATAAGTTATCAAAAACCTCCCAACAATGAAAATCCCAGGACCGGATGTCTTCTTAGGTGAATTCTACCAATCATTAAGAAAATAACTAATACCAATGCTTCTCAAACTCTTCCAAATAACTGAACAGGAGTGACCATTACTGTCACAGTTTACTAAATGTTGCCAATGAAAAATACCAGAAATGTGTTAGCTTTTATAAAGGGAATTCATTAAGTTAAAATCTTACAGTTGTGAGGCTGTGAAAATCTCCAATCAAGTCATCACCAGAGGTGCTCTCTCGCCAAAGATTAGCTGCTGGCGATCCTGAACTCCTGCCAGATGGCAAAGCACAATGGTGCTGGTCTCTGTTGAGGTCGATGCCTTCCCATTCATGCTCACTTCTCCTCAAGCTCTGCTGTGGGCTATCAGGCATATTGCTCATCTCTACCCTCTCCTCTGGGCCTTGTGTCTTTTAGCCTCTCGGGAACCTTTATCCATGCCTCTTTGCTCCACTGGGTCCAGCTTCTTGGGGTTTCTCTGTCTCTGATGCTATTCTCTATCTGTCTCTGTTTTCAGTCCTTTATTTATAAAGATGACCAAGACACACCCTGGGTCACACCTTACTGAAGAAATCCAATCAAAGGCCCCCAACTAAATCCAATCCAATCAAAATGGTCCCACACCCACAGGAATGGACTAATTTAAGAAAGTAATTTTCTGGGGGCCACAAAATATTCAAACAAACACAGTTGCCAAACTCATTATCTGAAGCCAAAGTCACATAAAGATGCTACAAAAAAAGAAAATTACTAACTGATCTTTCTAATGAACTTACATGCAAAAATCCTCAAAATATTTGCAAATCAAATCCAACAACACATTAAATGAATTATACACCATGATCAAGTGGGTTTTATCTCAGATATGCAAGAATGGTTCAACATAAGATTATCAATTAATGTAATATACCATATTAACAAGTCGAAAGAGAAACATTACATTATCATCTCTATTTACACAGAAAAGGCATTTGACAAAATCCAGCATCCTTTCTTTATAAAAAAACACTTCAAAAGATAGGAATAGAAGGAAACTTTCTGAACATGATAAAAGGCATATATGATAAAGCCACAGCTAACATCATACTCCATGTTGAAAGAATGAAAGCTTTCCCTCTAAGATCCAGAGCAAGACAAGGATTCCAACTGTCACCACTCATATTCAACATTGTGTTACAAGTTCTTGCTAAAGCATTTAAGCAAGAAAAAGAAATAAAATCATTGGAAAGGAAGAATTAAAACTTTCATTATTTGCAGAGGACATGATTTTATATAGAGAGAGTCCTGAAAAACTACAACAAAGCTATTAGAACTAACAAATGAGTTCAGCAAAGTGGGAGAATATAAGATCAACACTCAAAAACCAGTAAAACAATGAGCAATCTGAGGAGGAAATCAATAAGAAATCTCAATTTACAATAGCTACTGAAAGAATCAAATACCTAGTAAAAATTTAACTAAGGATTAGAAGGCTTGTATACAGAAAACTACACAGCATTGCTAAAAGAAATTAAAAAAAAAAGACCTAAATAAATGGAAGGACATGTCATGTTCATGGATTGGAAGACTAAATATCATTAAAATTTCTATTCAATCCAAACTGATTTAAAGATTCAATGCAATCCCAATAAAAATCCCAACAGCCTTTTTTGCAGAAATGGAAAAGCCAATTTTCAAATTTATTTGGAAGGGTAAGTGGCCCCGAATAGCCAAAAATATTTTTTTAAAAAGAACAAAGTTGGAGAATTCTCACTTCCCAACATTAAAGCATATTACTTAACTATGGTGGTAAAAACAGCATTGTATTGGCATAAAGATAGACATATTAAACCATGGAATGTAAATGAGAACTCAGAAATAGACCTTCACATCTACTGCCTAGTGATTTTGACAAGGCTGTTAAGCCTACCTCATGGGTGCAGTCTCTTAAAAAGATAGTGTGGGGAGAACTGGATACCCATATCCAAAAGAATAAAAGATGATCTCTCTCTAATGCCACATACAAAAATTAACTCAAGATGGATCAAATACCTAAATATAAGAGCCAGGACCATAAAACTCTTAGAAGATAATGTAGGGAGGCATCTACGAGATCTTGTGTTAGGCAATGGTTTCATAATCTTTACAATCAAAGTGTGAGCAACAAAAAAATAAATATATAAATGGGACCTCCTCAAAATTAAAACACTTTTCTGTTTCAAAGGAGTTTTTC
The DNA here is from genome assembly GCA_029593785.1 of Cabassous unicinctus. Taxonomy (NCBI): domain Eukaryota; kingdom Metazoa; phylum Chordata; class Mammalia; order Cingulata; family Chlamyphoridae; genus Cabassous; species Cabassous unicinctus. Next base: position 4,440 of record JAQZBX010076541.1, on the reverse strand, counting down.
AAGAAAGTGAAAATGGAGTCATGGGAGAAAATATTTGGAAACAACATATCTGATAAGGATCTAATATCCAGCACATATAAACAATAATAAAAAGACAAAAACCCAATTTAAAAAATGGGCAAAAGACTTGAACAGACATTTCTCAAAGAGGAAATAGATGTGGCTAAAAAGAATATGAAAATATGCTCAAAATCACTAGATATTAGGTAAAGGCAAATCAAAATTACAATGAGATATTTCAAACCTACTTGATTGGTAGAGTGTAATTAACAGTGCTGAAGTGTGTATATGAATGCAGTTACAAGGGAAAGTTTTGGGTCATACATGTTGCTAGAAAGGAAGCTAGAAAATAAAATGGAGAATTGTGAAGCACAGTGAATTCTGAGGTGGCCAAGGATTGTGGATACTTATAGAAATATAAGAAAGTTCTTTCAGGAGCTGTAACAAAGGTGCAGGGTGTTGATAGTTGGGAGTATATGGGGAAATGCAACTAAAACATACTTCTATGGGATATGAATGTATTCTTGTTGTCATAGGTAAGATTTATGGATATATAGAGGCCATAACATACCTAATAAAATATTAAACTTTCATCCTGGGTAAATCCTGCTACTTTCTCAAAGATGTAAAAATCTCTAAATACATAAACCATGCCCAATAAAAGAAAACAAGCCAATATGCCAACCCCTTGATCTTAACACTTGCATATATAATAATGAAACTAAGTTTAATTATAATTAATGCCTGAGTTACCTCCTGTAAAGCTCCTTGTTACTCAAATGTGCCCTCTCTCTAAGCCATACTCTGCAAATTCACTACTTTCCCCCCATATGGGACATGACTCTACGGATTAGCTTCCCTGGTACTGAGGGATTATTGCCAAGTGTTAATCAGCAATGCATTTGGAAAAAGACCTTGACCAAAAGGAGGAAATATTAAATAAAACAGAGTTCTTATGGCTAAGAGATTTCAAAGTGATTTGGAAGGTCATTTCGGAGGTTATGCTTATGCAGGTCTCAGGCAGATTTCACAAACTGGCAGAGTAAACAAAGCCTCAAACTACATTGCTCCTGAGGGCTCTAGGTACATCCAGAAACCATAGGCAAGCCACACAGCTTTATGAAATCAACACTCCCTTGGCAGTCAGGTTTTTGGGAATATATTTTCATATTTGGGAATATATGAAAATCTATTTCCCCAATATAACCTAGTTGTACTCATGTATAATTCCCCTAATCATGATTCTGCTGCTTCTTTTATTTGAACCTATAATTTTCAATGTAGCTGTTAAACATATTTCTCAAAGTCTTAAATATTCAAATTGTTCATTTGCCAATTGAGCCCTGAAACCCAGCAGAGTTGCAGCCACCTCCTACTCTCCAGCTCTTCAGGCTTGCCCCGGACAGTTAACAAAACCATGATGATGGACAAGTCACATCTCAAAAACAAGGAGGATCTCAACTGTAAGCAAAACAAGTCCTTTCTTCTGCCCCATAATATCTAAGTCCCCTCTCAGCCTGAAGCAGTCAGAGTGGACATCATCCCAAACACCTCAAGACTGAAGAATGAACAAAAATAATGGGGGGAGTGTAACCACAGACCAAAGCAGATTTATTGTTATTGTAATTATTATCTTATGTTAATGAAGTAAGTTGTAATAGTGATATAAAAATGAAACAATTTAAAAAACACATCTTGTTTCATCCATAGCAATGAAAATGTAAACCAGAAAAGATAGGGCCTGCCCCAGAGGAGAGCAACCTGGGGAAACACAAAGGCTGAGAACTCTCAGCTTCTCATATGCAGGTCAGACTTAGGCAGATTGAAGGTTCATAATTTTTGTTGACAGAAGAATGAAATCTGAACCTCTCAAATTGTTCACTTATACAGGCAGGCTCCCCTGGTTACCTTAAATTGGAAGTGACCTAAGGTTAGATGAGACACTTAGGGATAAGTCTAGCCTACTCCATAAAAATTTGAGGGATGCTGGGAAGGCCACTGCAGCAGAATCAACTGGCTATATATTCAATATTTTCCTCCTCTTATTCCATGGTAACAGGGCTCTAAATTTGTTCATAACTATGATGTGTCCAGTAAAAGACTGCAAAGTACACAGCCTCCTTTAATATTAAATTCTGGCCAGTGACTCACATTGGTGAGACATGAAGATAGGCTAAAAGTGAGAACAGACAATTGCAAAAGGTTTTTCTGAACTTCTTTTTTCTTTGTCTGGAATACAATTGACCTAGCTAGAACTCCAGCAGCTATCTTAGTCCATGAGAGAAAATTGAAACTGGCATCCTCAGGCTTAGGTTGCCAGAGAAGAAATATAGAAGGAGGCTTCAGAAAATGGAAAACCAGTTTTGGACTTTCTACCTCCAAAATTCTTTTACATTAGAAAAATTAAGTCACTGTTATTTTGTGTCCATGCAACCAGCAGACATACAGAATCTCTCTATGATACATACTCGCATAAATGATACCCAATCCCAAATGTACACACACATAGTATAGTCACAAACACACAAACACAGTTTAGATGCCACCAATATTTATTGATTAACCTATTCCATGGGCCACTTTAAAAATCTGCATATGTTTGGGATAGATGACTTAAGTTTCTGTTTTCTTACTGTATTAATAAATTTTATCACAGCTTACTTTTCTGAATAGAGAGAAGAGGCAATGGAAGATTGAATGCTAAATATTGGGAAAGAGGAACCATGGGTAAAAGAGGCAGAGGTATATCTGGAAAATTAGAAATGTAAATTGCATATATCCTGTGGTTAAACCATAAGTTAGCCATACATATTAATATTTATCAACTTTGGAATGAAGACAAAAAGAATGAAAATAATTTCTTTAGTTAGACTGTAGAATTATGGTTTAATATTTTATATTTTCATCTATAGGGTTTTTTTTTTTTTAGTTTTGAAATTTAAAAAAAATTTTTTTATTTTTTAACTTTTTTTTAGAGAAGTTTTAAGTTTACATTTACAGAGAAATTACACCAAAAGTGTAGGAAATTCTCATATGACCCTCACTTACCCACACGCATAGCTACCCCTGCTATTGGCCTTTTAAATTTATATGATACATTTGTTACAGTTGATGAACCAATATTGAAGCATTGGTACTAACCAAAGTCTGTAGTTTACATTGTGGTTTACACTTCGTGCTGTACAGATCCATAGGACTTGACCAATGAGTAATGTCAGGTATACATCATTGCAGTTATTATACAGAAGAATCTCACCACAAAATGCACCAGAGACAAAAGGACAAATATTGCATCATCTCACTGATATGAACTAAGGATAGTGAGCAGATTTATGGAGGTAGAGTCAGAACAATAGTATGCTAGAAAACAAGAGTTATGAATTTTTAAAAAAGAAAGAGTAGTGCATGTCCATTGTAGACAGTTTAGAATGTACAGAAAAGCAAAAAGAAGTTAAACATTACCTATATTTTCACCATCTCAAGAAAACTAAGTTTAACATTTTTAAAATACTTTAAAGTTATACGTAAGTATTTTTTATGGGTTCATATTGCATATATATATTGGCAGATTTATTGAGATATTATTTACATATAATTCAACCATGTGAATTGTACAAGCCATTTTTTTTAGTATATTAACAGGGTTGAGAAACCATCTCCACAATCTAATTTTAGAATATTTTTGGCCCCCTCCCAAAAGAAGCCCTATATCTAGTGGCAGTCACTCCATACTCTCCCCCTCCCCCAGGCCTAGGTAACCACTATTCTACTTTCTTTCTCAATAGATTTCTAATTCTGGACATTTCGAATAAATGGAATCACATATTATGTAGTCCTTGTGACTGCTGCCTTCTACTTGCCATCATGTTTTCAAGGTTGAGCCATATTGGAGCATTTATCAGTATTCCAATCCTTTTTATTGCTGAATTGCATTGTATGGATTTATCACATTTTATTTATTTATTCATCAGTTGATAGGCATTTAGATTTGTTTGTGCATTTTGGCTATTATAAATAATGTTTGCTATGAACATTCATTAAAAGGGTTTGTGTGCATATAAGTGTTTATTTGTCTTGGATATATACCCAGGAGTGGAATTGCCATGTCATTATATATTTTTTATAAGCTACTATTTTCAATTTAAAATATCATGACTATTTTTCTATCTTCTTAAATATTATTCTAAAATTTCATTGAACAAACTAAATGTGTTTTATGATACAGTATGTTTATAAGTTGTATTGTTATTCCATTACCCATTGATGACTGTTTCCAAAAGTTTGGTCATTATAAACAACTTCATAATAAATGTTCTCATAACTGAATATTTGTGTACATCCAAAATGATTTCTAATAGCTTCTTAGATGTGGAATTGCTTATCATATTTTTCAAGTTTGTCCCAAAGAACTGTTGTAGTATTTCATGTGACCAATATTTT
>JAQZBX010076540.1:0-14413 GCA_029593785.1 Cabassous unicinctus | reverse complement strand
AAAAAAAAAAAAAAGGCAGCCAAAGGGGAAAAGAAGTAAACTTTCACTATTACCAGATGACATGAATTTTAAAAATTCTAAAATGTCTATGACAAAACTACTTGAGCTAATTAATGAGTTTAGCAAATTGGCAGGATACAAGATCAACATGCAAAAATCAGTATTGTTTCTGTACACTAGTATTGAACAATCTGAGGAGGAAATCAGAGGAAAATTTCCATTTACAATAGCAACAAAAAGACTCAAATACCTAGGAATCTATTTAATTAAGGAAGTACAGGACCTGTATTCAGAAAACTACAAAATAATGCTAAAAGAAATCAGTGAAGCCCTAAACAAGTGGAAAGACATTGCATGTTCATGGATTAGAAAACTAAATATCATGAAGATGTCAATGCTACCCAAACTGATTTACAGATTCAATGCAGTACCAATCAAAATTCCGACAGCTTACTTTACAAAAATAGAAAAGACAATTACCAAATTTATTTGTAAGGGAAAGGGCACCTAAATAGCCAAAAGCATAGTGTGGCAGTTTGATATAGTTATGAATTTCAAAAATAGATATGCATTATGTTTGTAAATGGGTCTTTTCCTCTGGCATGATTAAGCTATGATTAGGGCTTTGATTGGGCCACGTCAATAGGATGTTGAGTCCCCGCCCCTTGGTGGGCAGGGACTCAGAGATAAAACTACATGGCAGAGCAGAGGAGTTAGTTGGAGTTTTGAGTTGAGGTTCTGATTCGTAGTTTTAATGCTGGAGCCCAGGGAAGTAAGCACACAGAGGAGCTTGGTTGTGAGGAAGGAGAGAAGGCCCTGGGAAGAGACGAGCCACTCGCCTGACAGTTCACAGCTGGCCTTGTGGAGAGAGGCAAAGCCTAAGAGAGCCTCATAGTCTACAGCTGACCTTGTGGAGAAAGAGGACAGCAGCTGAGCCCAGAGAGAAATGGAGCCCTGGGAAGAGAGGAACCAAAGAGGCCTGAACTCTAGGCAGATGTCGGCAGCCATCTTGCTCCAACACGTGGCAACAAACTTTGGTGAGGGAAGTAACTTTTGCTTTATGCCCTGTTAACTGTAAGCTTCTACCCCAAATAAATACACTTTATGAAAACCAACTGATTTCTGGTATTTGGCTGACTAATACACATAGTAAGAAAGAAGAGTGATGTAAGAGGGCTTTCACTGCCTGACCTTGAAACACACTATAAAGCTACAGTGGTCAAAACAGCATGGTATTGGCATAAAGATAGTCAGATTGACCAATGGAATAGAATTGAGAGTCTAGAAATAGAACCTTACATCTATGGCCATCTGGTTTTTTACAAACCTACCAAGTCCATGTTAACAGGACAAAATAGTCTCTTCAACAAATGTTGTTGGGAGAGCTAGATCCATAACCAAAAGAATAAAAAAAGTTCCCTATCTCATTCCCTATTCAAGAATCAACTCAAACTGGATCAAAGACCAAAATATAAAAGTCAGGGCCATAAAACTACTAGAAGAAAATGTAGGGAAACACCTTAAAGACCTTGTGTAGGTCATGGTTTCTTGGATCTTACACCCAAAGCAAGAACAAGAGAAAAAATAGATAAATGGAATCTCCTCAAAATTAAACACTTTTCCACTTCATGAGACTTTGTCAACAGGGTGAAAAGGCAGCTGGCTCAATGGGAGAAAATATTTGGAAATCACATATCCGATAAGGGTTTAATATGAATGATATATAAAGAGATTCTACAACTCAATAATAAAAAGACAAACAACCCAATTTTAAAAATGAGCAAATCCTTCCAGCTGAGCTAGAACAATCTATTCAACAAATGGGGCTGGGAAAACTGGATAGCCATATCCAAAAGAAAGAAAGAAGACCCCTACCTCATACCTAATTAAAAAATTAACTCAAAATGGATCAAGGACCTAAATAGAGAAGCAGCAACCATAAAACTCCTAGAAGAGAATGTAGGAAAACATCTTCAAGATCTTGTGGTAGGTGGTAGATCCTTAAACCTTACACCCAAAGCACAAGCAACAAAAGTCAAAATAGATAAATGGGACCTCCTCAAAATTAAACACTTTTGCACCTCAAAGGACATTGTCAAAAGGGTGAAAATGCACCCAATTCAATGGGAGAAAATATTTGGAAATCACATATCTTATAAGGGTTCAATATCCATGATATACCAAGAGATCATACAACTAAACAATAAAAAGACAAACAATCTGATTTAAAAAATGGGCAAAAAACTCAAAAAGACAATTGTCAAAGAAGAACTACAAATGGTGAAGAAGCACATGAAAAAAATATTCAATATCATTAGCGATTAGGGAAAGGCAAATCAAAACTACAATGAGATATCATTTCACACCTATTAGACTGGCTGCTATTAAAAAGTAAAAAACCTGTAAACGTTGGAGGGGATGTGGAGAGATAGGAACACTTATTCACTGTTAGTAGGAATGTAGAATGGTCCAGCCACTGTGGAGGACTATTTGGCAGTTCCTAAGGAAGTTGAATATAGACTTGCCATGTGACCCGACAATACCTTTATTAAGTATATACCCAGAAGAACTGAGAGCAGTGACACGAACAGACATCTGCACACCGATGTTCATAGAAGCATTACTCACAATTGCCAAAAGTTGGAAGCAACCCAGGTGTCCATCAACTGATGAATAGATAAACAAATTGTGGTATATACACACAATGGAATATTATGCAGCTGTAGAAGAAATAAAGTCGTGAACAACATGACAACATGGATGAACCTGGAGGACATTATGTTGAGTGAAGCAAGCAAGACACAAAAGGACAAATATTGCATAATTGAGCTATTATTGTGTAAATTCATAGAGGTAATAATTAGAATATAGGTCACCAGAAAATAGAAGGATGGTAGATGATGGAAAGCTGAGGGTTAATCTGTTCAGAATTAGTAAAAAGGTTGTTTTTAAATCTTTGGAAATGATTAGAAATGGTGAAAACATATCATGGTGTTTGTAACTAGCAGAGCTATTAGATGGTATAATAGTGGTTAAAAGGGGGCGGATGTGGCTCAGTTGGGCGTCCATCTGCCATATGGAGGGACCTGGGTTCAATCCCCGGGACCTCCCGGTAAAATAAAAAAATATATATATAGAAGGCACATGGGCTGCCAGGCTCTGTGCCGGTGAGCCGCCAGGCCCCGAGATCCATGCAGCAAGATAATGACGTAAAAAGGAGAGAGACAAGACGAGATGCTCCGAAAGCTCCGAAAACCAGGAGCTGAGGTGGCGCAGATGGCAGAACACCTCTCTCTTACATCGGAGGTCTTCAGGATCGAATCCTGGTGAAGACTGGAGGAGGGGGAGGAGAAGAGATGAAACAGACACAGAGAATTGCCCAGCGAATGGACACAAAACAGCAAATGGGGAAGAGGGGGGCTTTAAAATGGATCAAGTAAATAAATAAATCTTTAAAAAAAAATAGTGGTTAAATATTCATATATATTACTAGAAGGAAGATAGTAAAACCTCGTAAAACACAAATATTGGTGATATTGCATATATAAGACTGTTTCTACAAAATATAAATACAAATATATTAGAGAGAAGGACAAAGAATAGCAGCTATGTATGGCAGGGGAAGCATAGAAAGATCGAGAGGTGAGTTTTGTTTGTTTTTTGTTTATTATTATTATTATTATTATTGGAGTAATGAAATTGTTCTAAGAATGACTGAAGTGAGAATGCACAAAATTGTGATTACACCAAATACCATTGATTGTACACTTAGAATGAATTTTTGCTTTATTAATATGTATCAATAAAATTGATTTATTTAAAAAATGGACGAAAGATTTGAATAGACATTTGCCCAAAGAAGAAACACAAAATGGCAAAAAAAAAAAAAAAAACCACTTGAAAAACGTTCAAAATCACTAATGATTATGGAAATGCAAATCAAAACTATGAGTATTATTTCACACCTATTAGAATGGCCACTATCAAAAAGACAGAAAATTACAAGTGCTGGAGAGGCTATGGTGAGATAGGAGTGCTTATTCACTTTTGGTGAGACTGTAGAATGGTACAGTCACTGTGGAGGAATGTTTGGCAATTTCTAAAGAATTTGAATATAGATTTGCCACATGACCCAGCAATACTACTACTGGGTATATATCCAGAAAAACTGAGAGTAGTGACACGAACAGACACCTGCACACTGATGTTCATAGCAGTGTTAGAGAATGGAAAGCTGAGGTTTAATCTGTGCAGAATTGGTAAAAAAAAAGTTGTTTGTTTATCTTTGGAAATGAATAGAAAAGGTGAAAGCACAACATAGTGTATGTAACTAGCAGAGGTATTATATGGGCGATGACAGTGGTTGAAACGGAAAGTCTCAGGTCATGTATATTACTAGAAGAAAAGCCAAAAACTGTAACATGGGACTGCATAGCATAGCAAAACCTCATGTGAAATATGAATATGGATAATATTGCATATTTTCAAAGAAAAACAGTCTTATATATGCAAGCCACCAGTCAATATAGAGACCAGTTACATGATCTTTGACCCCTTCCTGATGCTTTTGTATCAACACTGGGGGCAGCAAGGTCAGTGGGACCATGTACAATATTGGAAGTCATGTGTCCATCCACCTGGACAGAGAGCACTTGGTCAACATATCAGGAGGGCCTGTGACATACAGTCACTGACTGGAAGAGATCCAGCTACACTTTGGAAGTGAGGATGGTCAATGGTTGGAGCACTTCCTCAATGGGCAGGCCTTCTCTGTGGAGGTACAGCATTTGATTTATATACAAATGCCACAGAAGCTGCAAGGGTCCAAATGGAATGGTGCTGTTTTCTATACCTATAAAAGTTTCTGATTCATCAAATCCATTTCTTAATCGAATGCTCAACAGAGACACTATCACAAGAAAAACATAAAAATGATGCATATTTACTGCAGGGACTTAATATAGAGAAACTGTATCCAGAGACCTCTAGTTTCATTAATTATGATGGGTCGATGACTATCCCACCCTGCTATGAGACAGCAAGTTGGATAATAATGAACTAACCTGTCTATATAACCAGGATGCTGATGCATTCCTTATGCCTGTTCAGCCAGAATCAGCCATCTCAGATCTTTCTGAGCATGAGTGACAAAATTCAGGCCTGTCCAGCCACTCAGCAACTGCTGCATCCAATACCAACATCAGCTTCAGTTTACAGGGGAAGGACTGTCCAAACAATCGAGCCCAGAAGCTTCAGCATAGAGTAAATGAATGGCTCCTCAATTAGGGAACTAAGACTCAGTGAAATGCTACGTCTGTGAACTGACATAATTTAGATAACTTAGAATGTTCCCCTTCTACTTCTCTCTCCTTCCTTCCCCCAAGTCTCATTCACTCTTTGGATTGGCCCTTTCTTCATGAAAGTGTCTGCAAAACTACAGCAGAGGAACAAGTCTCTTATACATACTCACAAACACACACATAAAGACTCATATGTAAACACAAGTGCAAACATACATATGCATACATATACTCACACAACCTCCATGATTGGCAGTCAAGTTTCAGAAATGAAAGGCTCATTCATAAGCGGTCAAAGAATAAAATAACTTCAGTTAACCTGATGACAATTTTGATACCATTTCCCAAACTAATAAATCTACCCAATGAGACTTTTCAGCCTTTGTACATACAAAATTCTTCCAAAAGAGAGAGGAGAAAACATAGCTCCAACAGCATCAAGTGAACTTTGTTCTTTGCATCAAGTAATCTCAGATAGTGTCCTAGGATCCTTCTAAGAGTGCTGATGACAGATGAGCCTGGACAAGGTTGGCCAAGGATACTTATTTCTGGATTATGATTCTTCTGTTTACTCAATTAAAAATAAAAAGGACAGACATTGAAGAGATACACAATGTATATATGTCACTGCAGATTTTAAAGAAATGGAATTATTTCCCTCTTTGTCAATTATCTGTAGTACAGGGGTTCTTAACAAGGGGTCTTGAGCTTGAATTGAAATAAAAAAAAAAACACGTTATTCTTGTGGGGACGTATTGGTGCGGGTGTGATATATTTATTAAATAATACACAGTACAGTGTGGACTTAGTAAGGGATCCGTGATTTTTACCTGACTGGCAGAGGGGTCTGTGGGACAAAAAAGGTTAAGAACCCCTGCTGTAGTAGGATTTAACAAGATCAGAACTGATCCATTTGCTGTTTCCAGTTTTCCAAAGGTCACACATTGTGTTTGGTTTTGTCAACAGCTCAATAAATGTGTTTAATGAGTTAATTTCATTTTTCTGGCTTTCGTCTTCTTCCTTAAAGCTAAACCCTGGCTCCATGCAATTGCATTCTTTGGTTCTACTTGTTCCTTCATCTACATGTTTTGTTCATTTGCAGCCAGTTTTTTCACGGAGTTTTTAGCAATCAGGAATGCATTTTCTAAGCAAGTGGAACTTTATTTCTACTCTATTGTTCGATCAGTCATGTGAGGTGAGCTTCAGCCTGAGATAGCAGGTGACAGATTTCTTGTGTTTCAAAATTGCCATTCTCCCCCTGTGAGGATCCCTTGAAGGAATGTACTTTGCCTTGTAATTTCCTGGAGAGGGGGTGTCTTTTCTCTCCAGGTACAGTCAGATTCACAGAGTACAAACGAATGCCTTTCTTTCCTTGTTTATAATGGTCACTCACTGTATTTGGTTACTGTCAAGAAATGAATAAATGTATTTATTAATAAATGCATTTATAACAAGTTAAAAAAAAAAACACTATGTTTCAACCTTACTTCAATTCCACTGGGGTTGGTAATTTTTCTGGAATGATCCCACTGGGCTGTTATCATACAGTGAATCCTATTGTGTCTCTTAGTTCTTAAGTGATCCTAGGCCTATAGGTTCTATCCCACCAAATATTTCTCCGCATTGCTAATTCTTATTCCATGCAATTTTGGAAAACAGTAAACCTAATTACCCCAAGCAATAAGTAACTCTCCCTGGGGTATGCAGTTTGGTTTGTTAATTCAGAATAACAGCAGAGTCCTTTTCTGGAGAAGACATTTTCTGTTTTGATCATCACTTAATTTCCAAGGTTCATACTCACAAGCTACCCAAACATGAGGGACCAGCCTTAACTCATGACAAACATATTATTCATCCCAGGATAGAAAGAACTTGGGTTCTGGTACTTAATAGCTGTGTAACTTTGAGTAAATTATTTAATTTCTGAGAACCTTGGTTTCCTCATTTGCAAAATAGGAGTATTAATCCTGCCATTGGGACTTGGGGCCAGAATTCAAATGCTGAGGGGAATTCCATTAGTCTCTTTTGTTTGTTTGTGGATTTTGTTTGTTTGTTTTGTTTTGTTTTGTTGTGTTGTGTATGGGCCGGGAATCCATTTGTTTTTAATACAACTCAGCTTTTCCCTCACCCTCATTCTTTTCCACCCTTGAGGGGAGATACAGGGGCTTTCCCTTCTCATGTGTCTCGGGAAGACAGTGGAGCTTTAGTATCTATGTTACAGATTTGGACATGAATACTAAACTTTAATATTTACTAAGCATGTGACTTTAGACAATTTACTTAACCCCTTTAAGCTTTAGTTTCCCTGTCTCTAAAATAGGGTACTTAAAAGTACCTCTCTTGTAAGGTTGGAGAGATGAGAATGTAGAATGCTTAGCCTGGCACATAGTGAGCATTTAAATAATTTTAGCTATAATCAAAATGATCATGATTGCTTCTTTCTTAGTACATATCAAGCTTTGTACTGCCCTCCTTTTTGGAGCAGACTATGCACTGGTTTTTTAATAAATCTTAACGAGACAAGAAATTATAAGACATGATTTCTTTCACTCTTTTTTCATTATCCTGCTAAGTGCCAAGGTACATCTGGCTATCACCTACACAGTTTGAAGATGACTGTGGGACTTTTCACCTGGATGATTAGTTCTGAGCCTTGGAGATAGATGTTTCATTTCTGGACGGATGACCAAGGGGTTTTCCCTACAATTTATAGCCTGTAGCTACAAAGCCCATGCAGACAACTGGGTGGCTTTCCCCAGAACAGAAATTATGGGGTCATCATGATAACCAATCACAAAATTCTTTTGCTTTTTATAGTACATTCAGAGATAAATATTCCCTTGCCCCCAGTTTTTGTTGAAACAAAGGCAAGCAAGTATAAAATCTAAACAAAAGAGTTTTGAGGAGGGGTTTTGCTGAAGGTCCAAATTCTCTCTTGCTGCAGATTTGCAGATGTGTAGCCTGGCTCTGGGAGGTGGTGCACAGACTTTGATTATGAACAACAGACAATAGTATGATGTGTTAATACCATCTCTTACCACTAACAGAAAGCCACTTTACATATAAGTGTCAAAAGGTTTTAGGTCCCTCTGCAGGGGATTTTCCTGAGCAGGGTACAGTCTTCTGCTTCCATGGTCATATCACCTTCTTCCTCTTTTGTTATTAAATCTCCCTCTGCCTTTGTATTTTAAGGACACTTGTGATTACATTGGACCCACCCAGATAATCCAACATAATCTCCCCATCTCAAGATCCTTAGTTTAATGACATCTGCAAAATTCCCTTTTTTTATACTAAGTAACACTCACAGGGTCTAGAGATTAGGACGTGGATATCTTTTGGGGTGTCTTATTCAGTCTACCATACCATGTAAACTGCATCTGCATTAAAAAAAAAAAACAGTATTAATAGCACACAGAAGCTCCCTTCCTGCTCCTTTCCAGTCATTACCTACTCCCAAGAATAACCACCATTTTGGCTGTAAATTCATTTTGCCTGTTTTTGAACCTCACAAAAATGGATCATATAGTGCATACTCTTTTGTCTGTCTTTTTTTCCCACACATTGTGTTTCTAAGAATCATCTGTGTTGTATGTAATTGTAATTTGTTCATTCTTACTCCATTCTGTGAATACACACAATGTATTTATCCATTCTACAGGAGCTTGGAAAGTTTCCAATTGGAGGATCTGATGAATAATGATGCTATGAATAGTCTTGCACATATCTTTTGGTAAAAAGCTTTTGATAAGTGTTTATGACTGTTTGACAAACATCCTCTAGGAATTCTTTCTCACTCTCTAGTCTGAATTGTTTGTGCCTTCCTTGGTAGTCTCAAAGTGAGCACTTACCACAATGTATATGAGTGATAAACATGTCTGTCTCCCCCTATCCACTGCACCTTCTGTGAGTCTGTGAGCTTTTTTGGAGGACAACAATTCTGCTTTATGTATCTTTCTATCCTAGCACTCTACCTACTATATATTAAGTACCTAGTCAGTTTGTTGAGTGAGAGAATGAATGAATGGATGAAATGAGTGAATGGGGAGGATAGACACCAGTAACCAGGCTTGCAAGATGGAATAAGATATTACGACAGAGTCAGGTCACCTTCAAGAGTCTGACATTCTGGTGTCATCTTGTGTTGTCATCTTCTGGCTTCCACCTGCTTTCACCAACCACCACTCCACCTACCTTCACATTAGGGCAGTCTCTTCAGATCTCCTTTTCTCTTTCTCCATAATGTCCTTACTACATTGCTTCTCCTGACTATGACCTTTATGCATATTGGGAATCCTTGCCTACTTTCTAATATTTTAAATCTCTTTTCTTCCCCAAGTTCTTTCCCCTTGATATTTAAACATGGCTTAAGTTTACTTTACTATGAAATATAGTTCTATTGTCTGAATCAAAGATTTACATCTTCTGCTTCCATTTCACCTTCTCTCCAAATTTCTCCATGAATGCCAATGCCTCCACATTCTCCTGGGACTCTAGACTCCCAACTTTGAGTAAGACTTAGTCACTGCCTCTCTGTCCTGTTCTCCACTTCCATCCTTTCTTGATCAGCTGCCAACTCATTCATTTTTTTTCTCTTTAATCCCCTTTAATTCCAGTTTCCACATTATTCAATATCCTACTCATTTCACATGTATGTTGCTAACAACCTCTTTGCTGGTCTCCTTGTCTTTGTCTCCCTCATTCCAATTTATTCCTCACATACAGAATATTTTTTTATCACCTATGTTTATAATATGAGAGAGGTTCCCAAATGCCAATCAGATCATGCACTGTCCAATCATATTTCTCCTTACTCAGCAACCTAACTACAACTACTCTGGTAGAACAAGCATCCCACATCTTTCTACTTGCCACAATCATGACTTTGATCATTCCTAAAGCTTAGCTTCCAGTATGAAACTGAACTGAATTCTGAACTGTCCTTCGTGTGACAAGGTTCCTATGACAACCTCAAACACAAAACAAGAAGGGTGAGTGTAAGGGGAAAAAAAGAACTCTTCCCAGTCAAGATCAACTCCCAAACAAAAATTTCAAAGTACATGAGGGAAACTAATGCCAACAAAGACTGACAGCAAATAGGAGAACTCTTTCCTGAAGATAAGGAAATAATAAATTAATCTGGAAAAGATTTCTAAGTATGTATGTTTAAAAGATTCTCAAGGAGATTAAAAAGACATGACCTTTATAAGAAAAAAGCACAAAAGTTTTGGGAAAAAAACACTGATGCCTATGAATGAAGGATAGCTAGATATGAAAAATAGGTAGTTAGAAAGCAGGGAACTGAAAAATACTGTCATTTAAAAATTCAATAAGAATTTTCAAAACTAGAGCTTGATTTTTAGTGAGGAAGATCGACTCTATATATACAAATAAATATATAATAAAATGTCAGGAAATCATAATATTACAAAGAAAATTAAAGCAAGGGAAGAGTGTTTCTGTAGTTAGAGTGGTCAGGAAAAGCCTCTCTAAAGAGGTGATATTTGGTCACAGACATGAATGAAGTGAAAGGGGGCGCAATGGGAGTATCTGGGCAAAGAGCCTTCCGGGGAGTGGAAACAGTGAATGTCAAGTTCAAAATGCTTTTCAGATATTAGTGCATTCATAAACCGTAGTGAGATAAATATTTGGATAGCAATATTATTCCTAATTTTTAAAAAATTCTCAAAAGGAGGGTTCAGCTGATTAAGTTGATTTTTTGCAAACCTCAAAGTGTGTTCTAGTAATGCAATCTCTACCTCTGTTGGGGAATGAATCAAGTGTTTTAAAAAGGACCTTCAAAGATGTTATTAGTTAAGGTGTGCCCAAATTGAGTAAGGGTGGGCCTTAACCCAAAAAGTCCAATAAGCAAAGGAAATTAGACACAGAAGAGGACGCCATGGAGAGCAGTCAGAAGCTGAAACTCAACAGAACCCAGAAGAGAAAGGAGAGGAGGCCACCATGTGAATTACCATGTGACAGAAGGGCCAGAAACCCCAATGATTGCCTGCCAGCCAGAAGATACTGACCCTGGGAGGAAGCAAGCCTTCTAGCCAATAAATTCCTGTTGTTAAGCCAACCTGCTGTATAGTATTTGTTTTAGCAGCTAGGAAACTAAAACAGTCTCACACTCAGAGGCAAATTCCCACAACTGGTTCATTAGTTAAATTTTAACATTTAATCATTAAAAATTATATGGGTTTAACTGTGACTAATAGTCCTTATTTCTAAATGGAGAAGTATATTGGAGTTAATTCATTTAGCAGTGCCTAAGCAGGTCATCATTTGGTAGTAGATTTAGCTAGCTTAGTAACCATATAAAATATTTTTGCAAAATGACTTCAGCATTAAAAAATCAAAGGTTAGAATTCAGATTCTTCCCATTTGTATTGAATCCATTTTAATTTTTACAGCAGAAACAGGAAATTAATTTTATTACACTATTTATGGTAGCCAATTATTCTTTGTAAAAAGAAGTTTCATATAAACTATTTTAGGAAAAACAGTTAAGAGGCTATTTTGATTTTCAATGTCCAGAGATTTTGCTCCTCATTTTATATCATAGTTATATATTGTAATCGGAGTGGGGTTTTTGTGCATGGTTTTATTCAGAGGAAGTTACTGTAATTCAGAAAGGATATTAATCCACGCCATTCACCAGTATGAATACAGCTCAAGATTGGTCAATGATTCCTTGTACTGTTTCCAGGGATAGATTAGAATAGAGTCTGGTAGGGTCAGGACTGACTGTGGGCTTCTCAGGAATAGTAGCTTTACTTTAGAAATACTAGGAGAAAAATTTGGTTTAGGCCCATTTACTGTTACTTGGCTTTGTAGTAAAAAAAAAAAAAATGCTTCTTGGGTTTCTTGTCTTAGCAATGAAGCCAAAGATACCACAGTTTTCACTGGTGTTAAGAGTCAGTGTGCTTCCTGGCTTTATCAAAATGCCATTTTTAATAAGCCTCACCCCAGTGTTAATCTCAGCTAAGTAAATTCTTCCTAAATTTGCTGTCTTCTCTCTTAGGATAAGCCACATTAGAGTTGAAGTACAGCAGTAATCAGGCATAAGACCATGCTGAACCTACTTTGGGGAAAGGGAGTTTGCCTTTCTGAGTATTAAATGGATTGTTCACAGATTCTTGACTCAACTAAAATTTCTATATATGAATGTGCATGTAATAAGTTGAAATTTTAGTGGAAGAAATAGTCTCCCACACTACTGTACAAAATTCTTCCTTCCTATAAAAAAATCCACTGCAATGTAACTGCTTTATTATCTTATTAATAAAGGCAATAGTATGCAAAAATTTTATAAGCAATACATTACCATAGAAATAATAGTTCTTATAATCTTAACAGGTGGGAACCTCATGGCTGAGACAGTGAAATAGAAGTTCCTGTAAGGAATGTATACTGGGTAAGTAACCACACAAAAACCCAGAAATGTACAGTAAGGTTTCAGAAAGAAGGACACAGTATAATTTCTATAAACTGAAACTTTGTTAAACAAAGACACTGTCAACTGCTGGAGCCCAAATCCCTCAAGGTCTTGTCCCTCTATGAATCATGTACATCATTAGGGGATGTTGTAATGTGTATGCTTTCTATCTGGGCAAAAAATTTCAAAATTGCCAACATATATTTATATTCTGTAGGAGTTGTTCAATGTAAGTGTGGACATAAGTTAGGGTCTGCAGCTGTTCTAGATCAATTCACCAAAAATCAGTGCTTTGAAAGACAAAATTCAATCCATTGAATGGCCAATTTGCCCAAATTTACTGATTTACCAAAAGTGGTTTTAATAGTTGAATAGGAATGATCATTTTTAGTTATTGATGATAAAATATACAAAATTAAGGCTGATATGCTATTTGAGGAATTTGCAAAAAAACACCAAAAAACCCGAACATGCTTAAAGTCTGAAGAAACAGAAGTAGTTAAAACAATGCTATCACATTTAAAATACTAAAAACTTTGGTTTCAATCAAGGGGCAATTGAAATATATAAATTAGGTGGTAGTTTGCTGAAAGACTTGATCTTAAAGTGAAAAGGGAGGGAGGGAGGGAGGGAGGAAGGAAACCTTATAAAGCATCAGAAGAGCCAGGAGTGTGCCCAGAAGGAATCCTATATTTGGCTATGTGATTAGCATGGGTAGAGTAATACCAGAGATAGAATGGGACAGAAGAATAAAGATTAATATGCAAAAATCAGTAGTGTTTCTATACACTACTGATGAGCACCATGAGGAGGAAATTGGAAAAAATCCATTTATAATAGCAACTAAAAGAATCAAATATTTAGGAACAAACTTAACCAAGGACATAAAGGACCTATATTCAGAATGGGACAGAAGAAACACATCACCTCAAATGTTGGTTATTAGTGGTTAAGAGAGAGTCAAAGGTTGATACGCTATCTGAGAAACTGGCAAAAATATCTAATGTAAAATGACATTAACAAATTCCTAGTTATTTTATTCATTTTTTCAAACTTAGGAGTTTTGCTCTATGTTGTGAACTATATCATTTTTTTCCACGTGCAAATGACTACAGAGTTAGTGTAACTCAGGCATAAGAACACCCTGTCCTTTGGCATCCTGTGTTGGGAGCTGCTACACTCAGTAATCAATGGAATTGATGTCTGGGTTCCAGTGGGGACACTTCTCTCCCAGTGGTGGCTGTCCCAGAACCGCAGTTGCCCACTTCTGATTTGTTTCATGTATGCCTCAATCAAACCTTTTGGTTTCTTGGTACTGTCAATAAATACCCTTAGGCACAGATGGCTTGTGACACTGAGTATCAGAATTTCCAATGCCACTTTTCTGAATTATTACTAGCAGCACTTATTATTTTGTGTAATATTGTTAGTAGCAATTCCTCCTGTGTTATGTAAACGATGGCGGGAACATACTTGCAGCCATCTGGGAGACGAATCCACTTATCCTAGAAATAGCTCAGGGCAAAGGGGACTTCCCCTATCATGATGTGACTGTCACAGACAGAAGCAGAAGTTGATACCACCCAAGCAACTGGAAAAAAATCTGAAGCTGGAGGTATGTATCACAGTTGAAGGACACGGGCTTGAAAATACTTTTTTTTTTTTTTTTTTTTTT
>JAQZBX010076539.1:0-14410 GCA_029593785.1 Cabassous unicinctus | reverse complement strand
GATTGAGCCACACCCGCTTCCCACAATTCTCCTTAATATAGTGAATGAGCTGGTTAAAGAGATGAAGGATATTAAGAAAACACTGGGTGACCAAAAAGAAGAATTTGAAACCATACATAGAAAAAGAGCAGATCTTATGGCAATGAAAGTGTATGATATATTTAAGATACTCCAAGAGAAAAACTGCCAGCCAAGAATTTTATATCTGGCAAGATTGCCTTTTAAAAATGAGAGTGAATTTTAAATATTCACAGACAAGCAGAAACAGAGAGTTTGTAACCAAGGGACTGGCTTTGCAGGTAACACTAAAGGGAGTGCTACAGCCTTAAAAAAGGAGAGAGAAGCTTGGAAGAGAGTCTAGAAATAAAGATTATATCAGTAAAAGTAACCGAAAGTGTAAAAATAGAGGTGAAAATAAAATACGACAGATAAAACCCAAAGATCAAAATCGGTGAAATAAGAACTGCCTTTAAAGTAATAACACTGAATGTTAATGGATTAAACTCCCTAATCAAAAGACACAGACTCACAGAATGGATAAGAAAAAGGAGCCATCTATATGCTGAGTAAAAGAGACTCACCCTAGACACAAGGATGCCACTAGATTGAGAGTGAAAGTCTGGGAAAAGATATTCCACACATGCAGTAACAACAACAACAACAAAAAGCCGGAGAAGCTATACTTATATCAGATGAAATAGACTTTAAAAGCAAAACTGTTGTTAGAGACAAGGAAGGACATTATATGTTAATAAACAGGACAATTCACCGGGAAGAAATGACTGATAAATGTTGATGCACCTAACCAGGAAGCCTCAAATTACATGAGTCAAACACTGGCAAAATTGAAGGGGAAATAGATGTCTCTACAATAATATTTGGAGACTTCAATACACCACTCTCAGCATTGGATAGAACATCTGGGCAGAGGATCAATAAAGAAACACAGCGCTTGAATAATATGATAAATGGACTAAACCTATTAGACATATACAACACATTGTACCCCAAAACAGAGCATGGTATACATTTTTCTTAAGTGCGCATGGATCTTTCTCCAGGATATACCATATGTTGGATCATAAAGCAGACCTCAATAAATTCAATAAGATCGAAATTATACAAAGCACTCTCTCTGTTCATAATGTTGGAAATCAACATTAGATGGAAAAGGTGAAAATTCGAAATAATATGGAAATTAAACGAGAGTCTTAAATAATCAGTGGTCAAAGAAGAAATTTCAAGAGAAATCAATAAATACCTTGAGTTGAATGAAAATGAGAACACAGCGTATCAGAACCTGTGGGGTGCAGTGAAGACAGTGCTGAGAGGGGAGTTTGTAGCTCTTAATAGTTACATTTAAAAAGAAGAAAGAGCTAAATTCAGTGGCTTATCTACACAGGTGGGAGGAACTCTAGTTCTAGAAAAGCAAACTCTTATCAAAGCAAGCAGGAGGAATGAAATAAGAAAGAGCAGAAATAAATGAAATTGAGAACAACAAAACAGAATTAACAAAACCAAAAGTTGGGTCTTCAAAAAGATTAACAAAATTAACAAACCTTTAGCTAAAATGACAAAGAAAATGCAAATAAATAAAAAATGAAAAAAGGGACATTACTACTGACACTACAGAAATAAGAGGTCATAAGAGTATACTATGAACAATGTAGGCCAACAAACCAGACAATGTAGATGAAATGGAAAAATTCCTTGGAACATACGAACAGCCTACACTGACCCTAAAAGAATTTGAAGACCTCAGTAAATCAATCACAAGTAAATAGATTTAAACAATCATCAAACAACTCCCCAAAATGAAAAGCCCAGGGCCAAATAATTTAACTGGTGAGTTCTACCAAGCATTCAAAGAATATTTAATACCAGTCTTTCTCAAACTCTTCCAAAAAATTGAACAAGAAGGAATGCTACCAAACTCATTCTTTGAAGCCAGTATCACCCTAATACCAACACCAGATACAGATATTATGAGAAAAGAATATTACAGACCCATTTCCCTAATGAATACAGATGCAGATATCCTCAGCAAAATACTTGCTAATCAAATCCAACAACAACACATTAAAAGAATTACTCCTCATGATCAAGTGGATTTTATACCAGGCATATAAGATTGGTTCAATACAAGAAAATCCATCAGCATAATACCGCTTTAATAAATCAATGAAGAAAAATCATCCTATTTCAACTGATGCTGGAAAGACATTTGACAAAATATAGCATCCTTTATTGATAAAAATACTGTAAAAGATAGGAATTGAAGGTAACTCTTTGAATATGGTAAACGGCATATATGAAAAACCCACAGCTAACATTGTCCACAATAGTGAAAGTCTGAAAGCTTTCCTATTGAAATCGGGAACAAGACCAGGATGCCCACTTTCACCACTGTTGTTCAATATAGTGCTGGAGGGTCTAACTAGAGCAATCAGGCAAGAAAAAGAAAATAAAGGCATCCAAATCAGAAAGGAAGAAGTACAACTTTGCTCTTTGCAGGTGATATGATCCTGTACCTAGAAAGTCCCAAAAATCTACAAAAAAAGTTGCTAGAGCTAATAAATGCTTTTGTAGTGTGGCAGGATAGAAGATTAACATGCAAAAATCGGTAGTGTTTCTAGATACTAGTAATGCACAATCTGAGGAGAAAGTCAGGAAAAAAATTCCATTCACAATAGAGATTAAAAGAAAATATTTAGGCCCGGCGAGTGGGTGAGCCTCCAGGCCCTGTGCACGGGTGAGCTGCCAGGCCCCGCAAGCCACGCACAAGATGGTCACGTAGCCGGAGAGTGACACAAGGGAGAGCAAGATGAAACGCGCCAAAAAACCAGGAACTAAGGTGACGCAGGTAGTAGGACGCCTCTCTCCCACATTGGAGATTCCAAGGATCAAATCCCAGTGAAGACATGAGGAGAAGGATGAGAAGAGAGGGCAGGAAACGGACACAGATTCGCCCAGCGAATGGACACAGAAATAGCAAAAACCAGGGGGGAGGGTGTTAAAAATGGATAAAAGTAAATATATAAATAAATAAATCCTTTAGAAAAGTGTACGGGAGGAAGATACGGACTATAGTTAGTAGTAATACTTTGACGATGCTCTTTCATGATTTGTTAACAAAGGTTTCACAACAATGCAGGGTGTTTGTGGAGGGGTGATGTGTGGGAGCCCTGCATGATGTTATGCATGTTTGTTTTGTAAGTTCACGATGTTTACTCAACACTTATATGTATGTTCATGTGTGAATGATATACTTCAATAAATTGTTAAAAAAAAAAAAAAAGAAGAAGAATATTTAGGAATAAGCCTAACCAAGGACATAAAGCTAAAGCACCTGTGTTCAGAAAGCGACAAGGCATTGCTAAAAGAAATTTTAAAAAGACCTAAGTAAATAGAAGAACATTCCGTGCTTATGGATTGGAAGACTAAATATCATTAAGATGTCAGTTTTACCCAAACTAATACATAGATTCAATGCAATCCTGGTAAAATAAATTCCACCAGCATTTTTTAGAGAAATGGAAAACAGAATTATCAAATTTATTTGAAAGGGTACGGGGCCCCGAATAGCCAGAAGCATCTTAAAAAGGAAGAGTGAAGTTGGAGGACTCACTCCCAGACTTTAAATCATGTTACCTAGCTACAGTGGTAAAAACAGCATGGTACTGTCATGTAGATAGCCACATTGACTAATGGAACTGAATTTATGGTTCAGAAACAGACCCACACATTTATGGTCAAGTGATTTTTGACAAGGCTGTCAAACCCACTCAGCTGGGACAAAACAGTCTGTTCAAAAATGGTGCTAGAAGAACTGGATATCCATATCCAAAAGAATTAAAGAGGACTCCTATCTCACATCTTACACAAAAATTAACTTAAAATGCATCAAAGAACTAAATATAAAATCTAGCACCATAAAGCTCCTAAAAGAAAATGTAGGGAAACATCTTCAAGACCTGGTGGTAGGTGATGTATTTACAAATCTCCTCACAATTTTTAATTCATACTTTGTCTACAATGGGGGGCTAGCTTTTGTATAGTTGAGGTAAGATAAGGTCTCAGTGGTAGCTACGTGCTCTTAGATATGACTCAATAGTTATAGTAGTAAATATTAACCCACCCCCTGAGACCAAGCCAGTTCTGTTCCTTATTCCATATTTTCTAAATTGGGTCATTGCCATTGCTGACATAATTTAGTTGAGGATAAATAAATAATTTAAACTTGGGCTGCTAAGTGCATTGATAGAGCCTTACAAAGATTTCAAGAAAGGAGACTTTTGGTTCAAGAAAGTAATAGAAGAGAAGGTTTTAAGGAAGAGATGACTTTTGCATTGTATATTGAAACCGGGAAGTAGGAGGACCTGGTGAAAGATCATCCTGATAAGGTGCAGGAAAAGAAGTGACTATAGGCACAGAATGATATCTTCAATCAGTATTTGTTAAATGAATGAATGGTTCACAGACATTGAATAAGAAATACTAAAGGCAATTTGAAATGCAGGCATGGAATTAGAGTAGATGGTTGAAGATTTCTGATATGGTGCAGCTCTGGAAGATGACAGGGTTCAGAAAGACTCAAGTATTGAAGAGGTAAAAGTCACTATGGTTGAGAAAGAAAACTTGGAGGTTCAGTTATTATATTAAAACTATGAATAACATAACCAAGGAGAAGCAGTTATTTCATTGCTTGTACTTGACCCATTTTGACTCCTTTTATTATTGATGTAAAAGAATTTGCTGAATGAGGAAATCCTTGATTCAATCTAATTTGAGTCCCAAGGCAAAGAACTTAGTTGATCACATCCCCTCTAAGGCTTTTATTCTGCCACTTATAAGCTAGTATATACCATTGGGTCCCCATGAATCATCTGTACTTTTTTTATTTTTTTAAGGCACTGGTAACTGAACGCAGGACCTTGTATGTAGGAAGCCAGCGCCCAACCACTGAACCACATAGGCCTCTCTGAATTTTTTTGTGTGTGTGTTGTTTTGCTGTTTTTTGTTTTTTTTCCAGTAGGCACCAGGAACCGAACCTGGGACCTCCCATGTGGGAGGTGGGCACTCAACCGCTTGAGTCACATCCACTCCCAATCTCTGCTCTTTCAAAAATTATCTTGGTACATAGGATGCTCTGAGTTGTAAGCCCAATTTCATCTGACATTTTAAAGTAGATTATTCTAGGCTTTATTTTTCAGGGTAAACCTCCCAACTACGCTTAATGCTATTTTCTTTTTTTTAAGGCTGAATTTTTCTGACTACCCAGGTCAAAATTTGTAAACACTGATAAGCTAATTATAAAATTACAAAGACCAACAAAATGAAATAACTCTTTTTATTCAGTGTCAACATTCACTACCAGGTTGTTGACAAAAGCTTATTAGATCTTCAGTGCTCTGTACTTGAAACCAATGAACACAGTATTCAATTTCAGTATTCGTATTTGAACAGTTAATACAAGGTCTTTCCTACAAATCACAAGTCTGAAGATAGTGCTAATGTTTTTTTGTTATTGAGAACATTAGAAAAATTTTTTTCATCTACCCAAATTTTGAGACACCAGTGACTCTTAAGTATTTACATCATCCAATATTATAACTAACAGGTTTTTTATTTTGGAACCAGATTATCTACTGTCTAAATAAGCATAATCATTCTAAGATTGAGCACCTATTTTGGTTAGATACTTTTTATATATTTCAGAAAACTAGTATCAGGTTCTGAGAGTCATTAATAAAAAACTACAGCCTCTAATATCCTTGTTGAGTGTTTTAGATAAAATCATTTTTGTAGGCGTAGGAAGATAACCTAATTATGTCTCCCCAATCGTACACTTCACTGATATTATACCTATTAAAGGTTAATAGGGGTGATTGCAAAGGACTGTAGCAAAGCCATTTTAGTTGTCTCACCTATATATGTTATGTTCCATGACACAATTAATGACCACAGATACTTGGTGTTTGTGGAGATCATTTGGAATTCCTTAGGCTTCAGTACTTTTGATTGAGATTGTAAGTTGAATCTGTAAGCCATTGAGATATATCATAGATGCTAAATTATCTTTCACATTTTTGGTGAATGGAGAGGTGTGTTTGTGTGTGTGTGTTTCCTGTATACATAAATTGGATGATCTATGGAGAAGAATTAAAATATGCAAGGAGATCTTTGCTTATTTCCTGGGCCCTAGATTTAGGCCCTTTACATAACGGAATTAGATAGTACTTTAGTGAATCTATATTATATGAAGATAGTTCTGCTTTTGGGGTCCCCCAGAATAATTTCTAGACTTCAGGAGCAAAATTATCTGTTAATTATTCTTCTTCCCACCCCATTATGGTTACCATGGCATAGGTTTTTTAAAATTATGAATTGGTTCGATCTTGATTTTTTTTTTTTGTATCTATTTCAATCCCTGGAGTCTTCAAAGTTGCTATATTAGTACTGTATTAGTATCTTATTGGCCCAACAAATGTAAAAGTATACTGTACTGGGCACTGTGCTACATAGAGTCCCAGTTCTGAAGTTATCATCCAAACTCAGTTCTTTTCTCTGCATAAATTAACTGATTATATATCCTCTTGTGACACTAAAACCTCATTTTGACATAAGTGGCTGTTGCTTAATTTTCTCTGACTAATCTGCATGAATGCATTTTGTGACATCACAGCCATTTTCAATATAGATGAACTAAATTTTTTTAGGATTTATATATGACTTCCATTGTCTTTTGTACAACGTACTTTTTCATGTAAAATTTTGGTTCTAAAACAATGTAGTAAGTTAAACAAATAGCTAATTAAATGAGTATAGCTAATACCTTAATTTTTATCACACTGGACTTTATCTCTATTTTAACTAGGAAATCCTTACTGTGTAACTTAAAATCTTTTATAGTGTTTGAACATAATGTGTTTTTACTTACCATTACTTTATATTATTCTCAGAAATTACATAATATACCTTTTTCCAATTTCAATTGTGATATCATATGTACAATATAACATTTTCCGCTTTTGGGTATACAATTCAGTGGTGTTAATTTCATTCACAGTGTTGGCCTACCATCATCACCATGCGTTACCAAAATTTGTATCAATCCAAAAAAACTCTGTATCCATTAAGCATTTACTCCCTGTTCCCTACCCCTTCTCCTTATACTATATAATCTTCTTTCTCTCTCTAAGAATGTGTATATTATAGTTATTTCTCATAATTGATGATTATACAATATTTGTCCTTTGATGTCTGGTTTATTTCACTTAGCATGTCTTCACTGTTCATCCATGTTATAGCATGTTTTCGTTCGTTTTCATGGATGAATAATATTCCATGGTATGTATATACCACATTTTGTTTATCCATTGGCTCATTTATGAGCAATTTGTATGGCAGATTGAGTTATGTACCCTCAAGAAAATATTTTCTTAATCTTAATCTCATTCCTGTGTGTGTGAACCCATTGTAAGTAGGACCTTTTGAAGATGTTATAGTTAAGATGTGGCCAACAGAATGAGGATGGGTCTTAATTCTTTTGCTGGAGGCCTGGTGGAGAGAAAGCCACTGTGAGGAACCAGAAATCGAAGTTAGCAGAAAGTCGCAAGAGAAAGAAGACAGTCTTGTGATGGAACTCAAGGATTGCTGGCCAGCTAGAAGGCTACCACCCTGGGAGGAAGCAAGCTTTCTAGCCTCTGTGAACCAGTAAATTCCTGTGCAGTATTAGTTTTAGCTGCCTGGTAATTTGGGTTGTTTCTACCTTTTGACTATTTTGAATTATCCTGCTGTGAACATTGGTGTACAAATATCTGTCTGAAACTCTGCTTTCAGTTCTTTGGAGTATATGCCTAGAAGTGTAATTGCCAGGTCATATGGTAACTCTGTACTTAACTTTCTGAGGAACCATCAAACTTTGCCACCTTGGTTGCACAATTTTACATTCCCAACAATACTGCAAGAGGGCTTTTTATTTCTCTGCATCTTCAACAAGACCTATTTTCCTTTTTCAAAAAATAGCAGCCATCCTACTACGGGATGGATGTGAAGTGGTATCTCATTGTGGCTTTTTTAATTGATTTGCATTTCCCCAATGATTGATGATGTTGAGCATCTTTTCATCTGCTTATTGGCCATTTGTATATTTTCTGTGGAAAAATGTCTCAAGTCCTTTGCCCATTTTTAAATTGGACTGTCTTTTTTTTTTCAGTTGAGTTGTTGGGGTTCTTTATATGTTCTGGATGCTAAACCCTTATCAGATACATGGTTTCCAAATATTTTCTCCCATTCTTCAGGTTGTCTTCACTTTCTGGATAATGTCCTTTGAGGCACAAAAGTTTAATTTTGATGAGGTTCAGGTTATTTTTTCTGTTACTGTTCATTATTTTGTTGTTCTCTCTGAGAATCCAGTACCTGATACAAGATCCTGGAAGATTTTCCCTGTGTTTTCTTCTAGGAGTTTTATAGTTTTAGTTCTTACATTTAGCTCTTTGATTCATTTTGAGTTAATTTTTGTGTATGTGTGAGATAGGAGTCCACTTTCATTCTTTGGCATGTGTTGATCCAATTTTCCCAGCACCAGTTCTTCAAGACTCTATTCTTTCCCCATTGAGTGAACTTGACAGCTTTGACAAATACCAGTCAGTCAAAGCTATCAGGGTTTATTTCTGAACTTTCATTCTGTTCTGTAGTCTGTATGTTTGTCTTTGTGCCAGTATCACACTGTTTGGTTACTGTAGCTTTGTAGTAAGTTTTGAAATTGGAAATTGTGAGTCTTCCAATTTTGTTCTTCTTTTTCAGAATGCTTTTGTCTATTCAGGAACCTTCGCCCTTCCATATGAATTATGATTGGTTTTTCCCATTTCTGCGAAGAAAGCTGTTGATATTTGGATTGGGATTGTATTGAATTGATTTGGGTAACATTAACATCTTAACAATATTTGTGTTCAAATCCATAAACACAGAATGTCTTTCCATTTATTTAAATCTTTAATTTCTTTCAGTATTGTATTGTAGTTTTCCATGTACAAGTCCTTTACAGCCTTGGTTAAATTTATTCCTAAATATTTGATTCTTTTAGGTGGTATTATAAATTGAATTGATTTTTTTACTTCCTTTTCAGATTGTTCATTGCTGGTGTTTAGAAACACTACTACTGAATTTTGAGTGTTGATCCTCTACCCTGCAATTTTACTGAATTTGTTTATTACCTTTCTGGTAGAGTCTGGATTTTTATATATAGAATCATTTGACCTATGAATAGTAATTTTACTATTACTTTCCAATTTGGATGTCTTTTATTTCTTTGTCTTGCCTAATTGCTCTGGCTGTGACCTCCAGTGCAGCATTGAATATCACTGGGTGAAAGTGAAGTGGTCCAACCTACCCTATTATTTTTTTTTATATCATTTATACATGAATATGCATAAACAATAAGTATGTAGTAAAAGTTGTGAACTTACAAAGCAAACATAACATCATACGGGCATCTCATACATCAACCCTCCACTAACACATTGCATTATCGAGAGACATTTGTTACAAATTATGAAAGAATATTGTCAAAATCTACTAATTATAGTCCATATCTTACATTTGGTGTATTTTTTCCACAACCCACCCTATTATTATTATTATTATTATTATTTTAATATATTTTTATGACAGAAGTTGTAAACTTACAAAACAATCATGCACGCGTGCAACACCCCTCTATCAACACACCACACTGTGGTGGAACATTTGTTACAGATTATGAGATAGTATCATCCAATTATTACCAGGTCCACAGTGTACATTTGGCTCACTTTTTCCATACTCCTCCCCCATTATCAACACGGTACATCTTTTGGCATAGATGCAAGAATATTACATTACTACTGTTAAACGCACTCCATAGGTCACTCCATGTGTATTTTTCCCATGCTTCTCCACATTCCCACCACCCTGCAATAGTGATGTTTATCTGCTCTAGCTCACAAAGGACACTCTTGCATCTGTATCATCAACCACTATTCTCATCCACCTCTGGGTTTACTGTGCTATTCAGTCCCTAGATTATTCTCCAACTTTCTGTCAGTTGGCATTACATCCCTAGACTACCCTTTTCAGCCACATCCCCCATTTATAAACCAGCTGTTACTCAGTATAATGTGTTACCATCAACTCTACATTTGCACACTTTTACAGTAAAGCTAATAAAAACTTCTACATACATTAAATATCTGTAGTCCATCTCAGTCCTCCTCTTATCTCCTTTAAGAATCCACCACCTACCACCAGGTCTTGAAGATATTTTCCTACATTTTCTTCTAGAAGCTTTATGGTTCTTGCTTTTTTATATTTAAGTTTTTGGTTAATTTTGAGTTAATTTTTGCATAGGGTGTGAGATAGGGGTCCTCTTTCCTTCTTTTGCTATGGATATCCAATTTTCTCAGCACCATTTTTTGAATGGACTATTCTGCCCGAGCTGGGTGGGTTTGATGGGCTAGTCAAAAATCACTAGACCATAGATGTGATGGTCTGTTTTTTAAGCATGAATTCAGTTCCATTGGTCTATGTGTCTGTCTCTATGCCAGTACCATGCTGTTTTACCACTGTACCTAGGTAATACGACTTAAAAGTCTGGAAATGAGAGTCTTCCAACTTTGCTTTTCCTTTTTAAGATGTTTCTGGCTATTCAGAACCACTTACCCTTCCAAATAAATTTGATAAGCATGTTTTCCATTCATTTTTAAAATGCTGGTAGAGTTTTTTATCAGGATTGCATTGAATTGTTATATCAATTTGAGTAGAATTGACATCTTAATGATATTTAGTCTTTCAATCCATGAGCATGGAAAGTTCTTCCAATTATTTGTCTTTTTTAAATTTCTTTTAACAGTGAGTTGTAGTTTTCTGAACACGAGTGCTTTACATCATTGGTTAAGTTTATTCCTGAATATTTGGGTTTTATCTGTCATTTTATTTTCGCCACTCTTTTGATACTTTTAGTTACTTTTATTGATATAATCTTCATTTCTAGATTCTCTTCCAGGCCTCTCTCCTGTCTTTTTTTTTCAGATTGTAGCACACCCTTTAGTA
Organism: Cabassous unicinctus; assembly: GCA_029593785.1. NCBI lineage: Eukaryota > Metazoa > Chordata > Mammalia > Cingulata > Chlamyphoridae > Cabassous > Cabassous unicinctus. The sequence goes on along the minus strand of JAQZBX010076539.1, from coordinate 3,319 downwards.
TTTCCTGCAAAGCAGGTCCCTTGGTTACAAACACTCTCAGTTTCTGTTTATCTGTGAATATTCTAAACTTGCCCTCATTTTTGAAAGACAGCCTTGCCAGATATAAGATTCTTGGCTGGAAGTTTTTCTCTTGCAGTACCTTAAATATATCATACCACTGTCTTCTTGCTTCCATGGTTTCTGGTGAGAAATCAGCATTTAATCTTATTGGGTATCCCTTATATGTTATGCATTGCTTTTCTCTTGCTGCCCTCAGAATTCTCTCTCTGTCTTTGGCATTTGACATTCTGATTAGTATGTGTCTTGGGGATGGTCTATTCAGGTTTTTTCGGGTTGGAGTACCTCATGTTTCTTGGACATGGATATCTATGTCCTTCAATAGTGTTGGGGAATTTTCTACCATTATTTCTTCAAATATTCCTTCTGTCCCTTTTCCCTTCTTTTCTCCTTCTGGGACACCAATGACACGTATGTTTGCACGTCTCTTGCTGTCCTTTAGTTCCCTGAGGCCTTGTTCAAGTTTTTACAATCTTTTCTTCATCTGTTCTTTTATATGTTCACTTTCAGAGGCCATTTCTTCAAGCTCACCAATCCTTTCTTCTGCCTTCTCAAATCTGCTATTATATGATTCCAGTGTATTTTTTATTTCATTTATTGCACCTTTCATTCCCATAAGATCTGCTATTTTTCTATGAATGCTTTCAAATTCTTCTTTGTGCTTATCCAAGTCTTCTTAATATCTTTAATTTCTTTAACCATCTCATTGAATTTTATTAAGGAGATTTGTTTGAACATCTATGATTAGTTGTCTCAACTCTTTTATGTCATCTGGAGTCTTATCTTGTTCCTTTAAGTGGGCCATATCTTCCTGTTGCTTGGTGTGGGTTGTAATTTTTTTTGTTGGTGTCTTGGCATCTGGCTTACTAGAGTATTTATTCTGGGTGCAGTTTTTCTCTTTAGTTTAGGGCTTCCTGCCTTTTCTCCCTTGCTGGTTGTATAGTAGGAGCCAAGGATGTAGTTGGTGCTATAAGCTTTGGGAGGCTCAGTCTACCCTCATTACCACAAGGACTAATGTGTCTTCTCACAACTTCATTTTTTTTTCAGGGGTGGGGTCAGAGCCAGAACTGTGTGGAATAATCCTAGTCATGCAGGCCTAGACTGTAGTTGCCCAGAGAGACTGATGAAGCTTCATGCCCGTTTCTCCCCTGCCTGGGGCAGGGATGGAGCTGCAGGTGTGGGCAGCAATCTATGTAGTGCAAGTCCAAGATTACCACTGTTGTCCCGGTGGATTTCCAGTTATTCAGTCTGTGCCAGCTAAATGTACCTGCAGTTACCTGGATAGGCTGGTGCAGGGCCTGTCAGCTTCCTCCCTGCAAGAGTTGAGGCTGAAACCTAGGCTAGGGCTGCAGGCTAATCTGGGTGAAAGAAACCGGTCTCTACTGTCACTGTGATTTTCAGTCGGCCCTGCTTCCCCTTATCTTATGCTGGGGTGGAGTCAAAATGGCAGCTTCCCGCCTCCTTCTGACTTGGACAGGCTCAAACTTTAGCTGTTTTTTCAGGGTTATACTTTAGGCAGCCGAATTTACTAATCATAGCTGAAATCGGTGGCCAGCCGTCTCTTCCTCCCCTGTTTTCAGGAAATGGAGCTTCCAATTCCTGCCACAGAATAGCTCCTGGGGTGTCTTGCGCTGCCGAAGTAGGATGATCACCGGCATCCACGGCGTGGCCTGTAATTTCCCGGAGAGGCTGGCACAGTGCCCCCCCAGCTTCCTCCTTGCCCAAGGTGGGCCTGGGGCTTAGACTAGAGTGGCAATCTGATCTAGATGGAAAAAAGCTGGTCCCTACCAGCGCTGTGATTTTCAGTCAGCCCCGTTACCCCTCCTGTCAGGCACGGAGTTAAGTTGGCAGCTACTGACCTCTTTCTGACTTGGACAGGTTCAAACTTTAGCTGTTGTTAGGATTATACTTTAGCCCACTGAATTTACTAATCAGTAGCTGAAGTTGGTGCCCAACCGTCTCTTCCTCCCCCGTTTTGGGAAGTGGAGCTTTCAATTCCAGCCGCGGAACAGCTCTCGAGGCGGCTTGTGCCTCCAGTGGAGGATGGGCACCAGCCTCTGTGACGTGGAGTGCTCTACTTATGAATCTTTTCTGCAGATGGGCTGTCTTCTCCTTCCATTCTCTCAAGGATGTTGCAGGATGCACCTCTGGTCTCCTGGAGCCCCCAAACAAGTGCTGTATATAGTTCTGGGTTATCACCAACTGCCCCATAGCAGGAGCTGATTCTAGGAGCTCTTTACTCTGCTGCCATCTTGCTAGTTGTCTTCTCATAGGATTTTACACAAAATTTGTGTAATAAGTATTGATGAATTAATTTTAACTCCAAACAGTATGGTTCACTGAAATATTTTTTCAAATGGATATATAAGTAGATTTTTATAGAGGTAGTATTTTTACTATTTCTCTCTAATATGTGGAAAAAATATTTGCTTCAACATTAATAATATAACATTGCAGACAAATTGTGGCTTATTTAGTGATTTTAAAATGAAGAAGTGGAACGGCTGGAAATATAGTTCTGGACCAAAATGTTACTTAGCTCTAATATGCTATAATTTTTATATATGTAAGTCAAATATAGGTTTTCAAACTAAGTAATTACAATCCATTTTCCATGTAGAAGTTTTCAATGTAAGCAACAATCATGTTTCTTAGGCAACATATTTTGAAGAGTTCAAGGGTTAGGTTAATTTTAATGCACAAAAAAGCAGAAATGGAACTACATGGCTATTGTTTATACTTTTTCTTACCCGTTAGTGGTTCCTCTGACATTCTGACAGATTTTCTTCAGTGACTGCTATTGCACACATACAAAACTGAGAATTTGTTCATGTTCCACCCTTTGTAGAAGACATGAATTAAAAGTCAGTGGAGGCATATGACAATCTTTAAATTACCTAGTGGCAGGTTCTTAGAATTCACAGATCTAGTATCTTGGGCTAAAAATGTATTTGCCACATTTTCATTATGAAATAATTATTTTTAACTATTATTTTGTCTAGCTTTTTTCTCGTATTATCTTCACTCTTTAAATAACCACATCAATAATATCCATGGGTGTTAATGCCCAACATATATCTCTTGTTTTGGAATTCCCAGTGTTCATCATAATTGGCTCTAATATGTAATCAGAAGTGTTTATTGAATGAAATATTCTTCCTTTTTCTTAGATAGTGATGACTGCAGTGAATGATTAATAAAAGTGTATATTTTAGAGTAAACTGTATTCATGCTGTAGTCAAGATTTTTTTTTTTTTTTTTT
>JAQZBX010076538.1:0-14416 GCA_029593785.1 Cabassous unicinctus | reverse complement strand
GGGGGGCGGATGTGGCTCAAATGGTTGGGCATCTGTCTCCCATATGGAGGGACCTGGGTTCAATCCCCGGGACCTCCCGGTAAAAAAAAAATCTCCTGGCTTCTTTGTGACATCTACGTGGTCAATGGAACCAAGAGTAAATATGAAAAATGACACAATTACTTTGAGGCTGCCATTTTTTCATTAGAAATTTTGGAACTCACATGCAGTTTTATGAAAAGGGGCTAAATGGGAAAGGAGGTGGGATTAGAATGCGTTTTTCCATGATTCAGTCATATTTTCTCCTAACGAGTAAAGTAGAGCATTGGTGAAGCCATCTCTGTGACTAAAGCCAGGCTCGCCGGGCTCAACAACCTCCTCTCAAGGTTATGTGGGGTCCTTAGGGGGTGAGTCAGTGAATTTTACTCGCTAGCACACTTGAACTTTCTGATGACAGTCTCCTGTCTTAAAGCAGTTTCAGGCTTAAGGAATACTTTTCTGGAGATAACTCTTGAGTATGAAAACAATCCCTGAGAGCCAAGAGTCTACAATGCTGTTTACTTGAAACCTTTCCAAACCCAGCACCAGGGAAACGGCAGACAAACAAAACCAGACTCAGCAAATAAAGCTGAGGGTGGATCCAAGAGCAAGAAATCACCTCAGATAATACTGCACTTGTGTGTATCAAATGCGTATTTGAAGCCCACTCTCATCTCTTCTGAGCATTGCCCTTGATGAAAACACAGATGCAGACCTGGATTATTCTGCAAGGACAGAACTACATTATTTAAACGTTTGATGATACCAGCGCATCTTAAGGTAATCAAATCAGAGTTTATAAGTATGTCTAGGCAGAATGGAAGAAGAGCCATCACTCTCACACCTCAGGGCTACGGAGGTACCTGAGGGACATCCATTCATTCTGGCTGTCACCTGCAGCAAAGGTGGCAGTGGTTTCCTCGAGGCCACGGCGCGTGAACGGTAAACTCCGCTGAGAAAACACCCACAAACCAGAACCCCTTCCCTCCTATCTGAGCCAAGCCTCCATCAAAACATTCTGTCTAGCTTGGTGGACCCTCTTCAGTATTTTGTTTCAATTATCCTGGAATCATTTTAACCACCACCACAACAAAAGCATCCCAACAACAGAAGCGCAAGGCTCATTCACAACTGTAGGATCATCAGCTCCCCTTGCTGCTGGGGCAGGAGTGCACGGCCTGTGACCCGCTCCCTCACCACACACCTGCCACATTCCGTGAGAACACGGCAAACGCTCTCGCCTGCTCCATTAATCACCCTGCCTGAGAATCTACGAGACAAAGTTCCCATTACTCGGGGAGGCGCGTGAAAGCCCACCAAGGTCAGGATGCGAGACCTAACGAAATTAACGTGCCTGCCACATCCATCATTTTGTAATCTGCTTCCAGCTCTATAATCCCCAAACGTCTGGGTCTGTGCATACCAAGAACATTCTTCAGCGCGGATCAAAATGTTTCATGTACAAAGAAGCTCTGGCCACCCTCCCTACCCCCAAGAAAAGCATTAACTATTTCTACAAGTCAAACAGGCCTGGGACTACAAACACCTGCTCAAAGCAAATGGCTCGGGACCTAGACATTTTAACAATTCTATCATGAATGTTTCTTCACACAGCAAAAAAACAAAATGTGATTTGAACTAAGAATAAGGAAATCACTGTTAACTTTCCAGTGATAGACTAATTCATTTGGCTCATGTAAAAATAAAGGATACTAACAACCATCACTGCACTAAACTGTTTAACAATCAGTTCAAGATCTAACCATTCCAAGATATGAATCGACAGGTTTGGACACATTTAAAACTAAAAGACAGTATACTGTATTTTATATTGTTTTAGGATTATTTTTCGATTGGATTCCAGATCGTAGTCTGGATATCGCAAGGGAAGCATTACTATCCGTTTCACTCAGGAGGAACGGAGGCTCAGAGACATCATGTGAGGGGCTCAATGTCACATAGCTCATGTGAGGACTGAGCTCAGAGGAGTCCACATCACACTACTGTTTTCCTCTCATAGTTGATATTATTTTCAAGATTTTATGCTAATAAACCTCCAAATTATCTCAAATATACTACCATAGAGATTTTACCACAGGATGATTTTATGCTATAAATCTCCTAAATTTTTCAAATACTTCTCCACAAAGATCCACAATATAGAGCATGTAAATATTATTACTGGGTTTGTTCATTTCAAAGCATACATTTCTAGACTCCTGACAGAACCAAGAAGTTTAATAACCAGAGCATTTTATGTTCTAACCATTCTAACCAGGTCTTGGGAGAAAATTTTTTATAAACTGGAGAAACCTGTTTGATTTAACAGTAAAGATTAAAAAGAATGTGGACATATAGAAAAAACTGGATGGAAACTGAAAGCTTTATAACAAAGTTCTTGAACTTGATAACTGCACTTAAGGTGGCTACATAAGCGAACGCCCTTGTTCTTAGGAGATGTACATGAAAGTATTATGTGTTTAAGGAGCATGACAGATACAACCTATTCTCAAATGTTTAGAAAAGTGATAGATGGACAGACAGAAGGATACAGCAAATGAGGCAAAAGGTTAAAATTGGTGGATCTCAGTATGGGGGGGGAGGGGTTATGTTATTTCTGCAACTGTCCTGTAAGTTTGAAATTATTTCAAAATATAAAATCTTAGAAAAAAAGGAAAAATGTGGACAGTGCTCTCTCCTTTTAGAAATCAAGATATTAAGCTCAGATCTGTGGGTCAGTGCTGTCCACACCAAGAGTGACACCAATATGTACATTAATCTTACCAACACTGGAAGTGGTTCTTAAATAAAAATGACAGAAAAATAAGTTACTGTGGCTTGTTGACCAGAAGGATTTGAGGTGGCAAGACTTCTTCATCAAACAATAATCAGATGCATTCTAGGTTATATTATTTCATCAGATGAGCACTGCATTATTTTATTTAATCCTTATACCTGCCCTGTGACGTATGTCTATTCCCTTTACTGATGAAGAAGCTGGGGATCACTGAAGCATCTCGTGGAAATCACACACACACGTGACAAAACTGTTTGCTCTGAACTCACATGCATCTTACACCAGATTGACATCACAGCCATCCCAATGTGCATATTACTCAGTCTGAAATGTTTTAGCATTCCTATCCCTACTGAAAGTTAACCTTTTGAGTTCTTTGTGCCATTCTTATAACTTTGAAGTGTGAAATTACTTCAAAACAAAAAGTGAAGAACATTAGCCTGTAACCCTCTAGGAGGAAAACTGAAACTTGAGGGGAGGGCACCTAGGTTTCAGTAAGGGGCAGGAGGTGATGAAGACGGGGGCACAGGAGAGGCAGAGGCATCACACCTTGCCGTGACAGGTTTGGGAAAGCGGAGGGGAATTCAACATGAATCCTGGCTCATTAGGTTGTTCAGTCAACAAATACTGATTCAGTATCTCCTCTGTGCCAGGCACCATGCTGGATACTGGCAATAGGAGGTGACTAAGGTATTGGGGCTTGCCCTCTAAACTCAGTCTGGAGAGGAAGACAGAGATAGGAACAAACAATATAATACAATATAGCACAAAGAGCTACACTGCCGGCACCTAGACGAGCTCGGTGACCACAGATGAGGGGGGCTGACTAAACCTCTGGGAGGTTTAGGGATACTTCCCAGAGGAAGTGACATTTGTGCTGGGGCCTCAAAAGATGAGGAGGAGTTTTCTTGGCAGAGAAGAGGGGAAAGTGCCAGCTAGGAAGAACATTATTTCCAAAGGCATGGAGGCAGAAGAGATGACAGTATGTCCTGTCAAACAGAAGCTGGCTGTCTATGGCTGGAGCATGGGATGGAGGGGGAGCAGGATGATGCTGGAGAGGCGGGGAAGGACCAAAATTCTGGGTCTACTAAGAAGCAGGGCCTTCATTCTCTAGGCTGTGGAGAACCAAAGGTTTTTAGGCAGAGGAGTGAGAAGCCCAGTGATAAGATCACTTTGGTGCTATGGAGGATGGGCTGGAGAAAGCCAGACGGGTGGCAGGGAGGTCAGCTGTTTTCAACTCTATTCGGTAGGACCCTTGCAGCCCAAATGCCCTTGCTCACCTCTAACCTAGCTCTCCATTTCACACGTGAAATAACGGAAGCCAGGAGAGTTTAAGAGACTTCCATGAAGCTACCTCAACCGAGCCTAGAATGAGGTCTTCTGAGATCTTCTGAGATCTTCTGTTGGCTTGAACCTGTCTACACTGTCAAAGAGGCAAGAAAGGCTCTAAAGTCTGGGTTGTCTAGTAATGGCTTCCAGTTCATCAGCTGTCTTGAAAACAGGAGTAGACAAAAGAGTGAAGAAATATCCAAAGCAGCGTTTGTACACTGGTTTTGGATTCCTGTCGTCCCATGTACCAGATAACGAGCAAAAGGCAGCAAAGGCTGGTTATAGAGTAAAACAAACAAAAATACAAACAATAGAATACAGCAACACTTCAGAGGGAAAGTGCACAGCTGCTTTCTAAGTGAACCAAAGTAATCAAATCCTGATAATTCATACATACTGAAATTCAGAGACACGGACAAAGTCGCTTTTAAGTAGCCTGGACCAATTCTTTCCTAAAAGCAGAGGGTCACTACTTTAGCTATCTTGTCTTACTTTAGCTATATTGCAAGCCAGTTGGCAAGAAGATATTTCATTCACAAAACTACAATGTACAGGGTAAGTCTCCAAAGACACCTACCCCAAAGTAATCTAGGATGACCACACGGAAGTCACTTTTAACCGAGATTCTAAGCCTGAGGCTCTACCCCTGGAATTTGGGGACAAGGAAGTAAGTCTAATGTTTCCCAGAAAACTCGAATCTGTGAGTAAAGCAAGAAAATTCTCAAGATGTGAAAAAAACAAACAGTCCTCCTAGAGCCCTCTCATAATACCGTCACACCAAAGAAGGTGATCTACACAGAGAATTTATTTTTAGGTAGAAACAGGTTTTCAGACAACTGTGTCTGTCCCCAAGAGCCCTTCAGACTTCATATCTGATCATGAAGGCAGTGTCAGGGGGGACTCCAAGCCGCCATGCCTGGCAAAGTCTCTTTCTCATGATGTGATTTAGACTGAGCCCCTCTGTGTGAGCTACGGTGAGCAGCAGGCCAATGGAGAAGGTGTTCTTCAAAACTGCATTTCATATAGTACAAATCAAACGATTAAAAGAAATAGAGCACACCGTGTCTTCAATCGGTCACAGATGGAGGAAAATCAGCCACAATAATAAATTCACGGAGGTGGAGTGTTTCGTCACACACACAGCCAGGATGTGTGATCCAGAAGGTGTATGTGGGGGAGTTAATACCATATGTCATTTGACTGCTGTGGGCCCGCTCCCATGTCAGCAGCAACGTGTTCTTCCAAAACAGCTCCGACACCATCCGTGTCGCCACTCCGATCTGCCAAACTTAGATGACTCTTACCAGGTACTGAAGCCGCTGACGTTCAGTCTCGGGGGTGAATTCTGAAGACATGGGGATGATTTCTCCATTTCTGATGATTATGGCCCTGAAATGGTGAAAATGCAATGTCAGCAGCCAATCCCATAGGTACCCCAAGTCTGTGATCACCATAGTTTGGTTCAGATCACACATGTAAAGCCAAGGAGACACTCTCCTCCAACCTGCATGGCAGAGTTCACTCTCATCACCTCGGAGTCCCTCACCATGTTGTAGGTGCCTCTATTTTGATCATATTGCATCCTAGTTAGCGTATGTTTACCACCTCTGCTGGCTGGAATTGCACCGTAATGCCCCAGCACTGCGCACTGCACCTGGCACATTGTAGATGCTCAGTGAATAAATGGACAGACGACTGAACGCAACAGAGGCTCACTCTAGGCCACTGCTATCCAACGGAACCTCCTGTGATGACGCAAAGGCCATCCGTGTGCTCCAATATGGCAGTCCTAGCCACTTACGGCTACTGAGCATTTGAACTGTGGCTAGTACAGCCAAAGGACTGAAATTTTTATTTAATTTAATGTAACTTTAAATTCAAATAGTCACATGTGGCTAGTGGCAGATGTATTAGACAATGCACTGCCAGATACTTGTTTACACAAAGTGTCTGTGGGCCAGTAGCAATGGCCTCAATTGGGAGCTGGTTAGAAATGCAGAATCTACTCCAGACCTACTGAATCAGAATCGACATTTTAGTAAGATCTCCAGAGGATTCCTATGCACATTAAAATCTTAGAATACCTGAGTTTCTAGAGTAATCTCCTGGGTTCAGAAGTCACTCTCACCTTATGTTAAAGCTCAGGAAATTTACAGACCCAAAAAATGTGCCCGAGAGCTATTGCCGACTGAAGGATTTTTGAGAGAAGAGAGTTCCCCAAAGCAGGTGTCTAAAGGAGAGTTCGCTGGATCTCTGACTCTGGAGCAACCTTTCTAGGGCCTATTCCCAGTGCTGCCTCAGACCTTCAGCTTTCCAGTGGCTCCTGGCAGCCCCCTTCCAGCTACTGATCGGTTGCGGTGGAAAGTCGTCATTTCTGTGACAAACGGGAGTGACTTGAGGAACTGCGTTCTGTATGAACCCAACTGACCAGGGAGCCCAGGACCTGGACACCTGACACATTTCTCTGTAAAACCCACAAACATGGGAAATGCACCTGAGTTTCCTCTGGGCTGACGCCTCTGCTCTCAGAGCTGACTCCAGGGGAGGGCGAATTCTTCATGCCAAGAAGCCCCTTGGCAACCCCCCACTGGAGAGGCGGTCTCTGACTAATAAACAATCCATATAAACGGCTGCAGCTGTCATGGACCCTCCCCCGACCCTCCCCCAACCCTCACCACCTGTGTCCCAGTTGCTGCTGTCATAGAAACCGGGGGAGGGAGGCAGGCTGGGGGACAGATGACGGAAAAATCTTGGGGCTTCAGAGAATTTATGGGTCTAGGAGAAAAAGAGTGGAAGCTTTGAGGAACTGGAAAAATTTAGGGGAGCCGACTCTGGGAAGAGGATGCCTCTTGCTGTAATATTCATTTCCCAACATTTCTCACTTTGTTACGCCACCTAAAATATGACAAATTAAAGATTTCTTCTTATAAACCTAGAGCCATTTTAAAAAGACAAAACTCCCCCAATAAAGGTGATAGCCACCAGTCACAAATTAATTTGAATTAATTCAGATGAAGCTTTTGCCCTAATATCAGCCGAGAATGACTACAATAAGGGAGTAGGGAATTTGATAGAGGAGAGAGAATCACAGAGTACTTGAAAGGAGGTGGGTCGGGGGGTCAACCCACCTTCAGGGACTTTCCACTTTACCTCTGAGCCAAGGTTCATGAATTAATAAAAATCTACATTCAGGGCCTTTCCTTCCCTTCCATGTATCCCTCAAACAGTGGTAAATTGGTTTCTAGTCCCTTTCTCTACTCACCAAATGGCCCCTTTGTTGTTCTAGCCACTGGACATGCCATCTTTCCTCTTCACCCTGGCAGCTTTTGATGGTTTCTTCCAAACCTGGCTTCTAGGATACTCCTTCTTCTGGTTTCCCTCTCAGGGACACTCCCTCTCAAACTTCTCTACCTCTCCTTCCGTGTTGTATGTTAGGATTCTGTCTTTCTACCTTTTCTCTGTGGGCATCTCATTCACATCAAAGGCTTTCTCTCCTAACTGCCAAGACTAGGCTAGAAGCCTCACCTACATGTTCCCTTCGTCTGGCCCCTGTCTGAACATAGGACTCACGACACTTTATTATTAATTGCCTGTCTTCCATGCTAGACTGTAAGATCTGAAGGCAAGGGCCACATCTGTCTTGCTCAAAGTTGTAGCCCCCCTAGTGTGCCCAGGGCAAGGCCGCCACAGGCAGGACTGGCTAGTTACTTTTCGGGCCCCAGTGGAAGCTAAACATGCAGGGCCTCATTCAAAAATTAAGAATTTCAAGAGGGTGACAGCATAGCATTAAACCAACGGTGGGGCCTTTCTATGGATGGGGCCCCATGTGATTACACAGATTGCATGCTGAAGAAGCTGGTTCTGATTGTAGGTACTTAATATTTACTGAATGAATAAATGGCTTTAAGGTCTACATATGCTGATGATTGCACACACCCTTTCTAGTCCATACATCTCTGCTGTGCTCCAGCCTGGAACAGCCAACTGCCAACAGACCTCTCCATGTGGATAAGCACAGGTATCTCGTATGTTGCATGGTTCAAACTTAATTAATGACCCTGTCTCCACTATACCCCCAAACCTGTCCCTCTTCCAAGATTCCCTATCTCAGTGAACAATAATACATTCCAACCCATTTCCCATCCCAGAAGCCAAGGAGCCATATTACCCCTATAGATTTCACCTTCCCAAGAGCACGTGAATCTGTCCCTTCCTTTGATTCCCATTGTTAATGCCTTGGTTCATGTCCCCATCAGTTTGCCTGAATGATTCAATTGATCTCCACTGTCCCAGTTCCGCCCTCCTTTGACCCATGCTCCACAGGGTCACCAAGGTGATCTTAAAGCACCACTCCCATCATGCCACCCCCTACCTGAAGCCCATCAGTGGCTTCCTAGCATTTCCAATTTCCTTCATAATTTGGTTTTTGCCTTTAATTGTGGCTTTAGCCTCACTCTGGCTACTCTTTTCACATGTGCTCTTCCCAGCCTATTCCTGAGACTCAGCTCAGGAGAATGTCTTCCTTTGCCCTCCTGGGCTGCCGTCAACATCCCTTCTCTGAGACCCTATGATGCCACCTGCCTCATTGTACCAAGCCCTAACCAGACTTCATGGCAATTGTTGGCTTCCATGGCTGTCTCTAACTACCCCAAGAGTGTGTTCCGGGCAAAGCCTAAGTCGCTGCCTCGCAATCTTCAGTGCTCTGCTGGCATGTGGCAAGCACACAGCAACTCTTTGCTGATGGATAAGTGATCAAGTGGATGACTTGTGAGCTGGATGTGGGTGGCTGAACAGAAGTATCCAGAAGAGAGGGCCCTAAAGAAGATGTTTCTTAGTGACAACATTATCTATAATTGCCTAATGTATATAATCTGAGCCCTCAAAAATCCATACGCTAACAGACCTAAGAAAATGTTCTTCTGGTTGAGTTCCATGAAGAAGTGACTCAAAAGAAAAGGGGGAAAGAAGCAGGGGCTCCTTTTCATAGTGGGGACAAGGAAAAGGGGGATGTAGCAAAGCAAACAGCCACCACGACGTTTACTCTGTTCTTTAATTTCAAATCTACACAAATGAGGTATCTGCATTCAATTCTAATATTCACTGCAGGGGTAAGCCTAGCTATTTTCTTTCTTAAATAGATATATGTATCCAAATCCATCCTTGCGCTGAATATTCTTCACTTCTGTTTGAACTAACAAGTTCTTTCTTTATCAGAGCATCCCATGGACTAGATTAGAGCATGGTTGGCTGCCAACCCTTCTAGTCCCTAAATCGTGATGCCTCTTCCTATGTGATGCCTGGTTTCCTTCTGATCTCCCTCTTTCATCCATCTGATCTCAGGATCAATTTGTCAGAGTATTGCTCTCCAATCTGGAGTAGGACAGTGAGAGGGAAGGGGTTTCAAAGGGAACTGAGTGCATGTGAAAGCTGGCAAATCTCATACTACCTCTCCCATCATAGAACCCTTGCACGCTTCATGTCTTCTACTTCATTATTTCATGAAATGCTTTTGTAAATAAAGTTAATTTTTATTATAATAAATATACAACACAAAATTTCCCCCGTTTAACTGCTTTCATGTGTACCATTCAGTGACAATTATATTCAACCAATACCTCAACCGTTACCAAAACCTTTCCATCTCCCAAACAGAAACTTTGCACCCTTTAAGCATTAACCCCCAATTTCTCCCACCCTTCTGACCCTGCCCCTGGTAACCTGTAATATACTTTCTGTCTCTAGGAATTTGCTTATTTTCAATATTTCATATAAGTGGAATCATACAGTATTTGTCCTTTGGTGTCTGGCTTATTTCATTCAATATTATACTTCAAGGTCCATCTACATTGTAGTATTAGTTTCCTAGCTGCTAAAACAAGTAACATACAATGGGTTGGTTTAACAACAGGAGTTTATTGGCTCTTGGTTTCAGAGGTCAGAAGGCCTGCTTTCTCCTGGGACCAGCATCTTCTGCCTTGCTGGCAATCTTCAGGGTTCCTTGGCTCTTCCGTAACATGGAGTATTAGTCAGCCAAACGGGTGCTGATGCAAAATACCAGAAATCGGTTGGTTTTTATAAAGGGTATTTATTTGGGGGAAAAGCTTACAGTTACCAGGCCATAATACACAAGTTACCTCCCTCACCAAAATTTATTGCCATGTGTTGGAGCAAGATGGCTGCCGACATCTGTAAGGGTTCAGGCTTCCTGGGTTCCTCTCTTCCCAGGGCTTGCCTCTTGGCTGCTCTGTTATCTCCACAAGGCCAGCTGTAGATTCTTAGGCAAATGGCTTGTTTCTATTCCCGGGACCTTCTCTCTTTCCTCATGACCAAGCTCCTCTGTGTGCTTACTTCCTGGGGCTCCAGCTCAAGACTCCAACATCAAAAACTCCAACTCTGTCCTTTGCAATGACTTTTATCTATGAGTCCCCATCCACCAAGGGGTGGGGACTCAACACCCTACTGATGTGGCCCAATCAAAGCCCTAATCATAATTTAATTAAGTAAAAGTAAAACCTCTGAATCCAATACACTCTAATACGACCAGAGGAAAAGACCAGTTTACAAACATAATCCCATATTTCTTTTTGGAATTCATCAATAATATCAAACTGCTACACATGGTGATGCATACAGTGGCATCTTTTCCTTTCTCTTCTGGATTCCACTGACTTCCAGTTTCTGGCTGCTCCCCCTGTCTTCTCTTCCATTTCCAATTTCCTTTGCTTATAAGGACATCAGCCATGCCTTTGCTTCAATGGTTCTGTCCTTGAAGTCATTCTTCCTTCAGTTCATCCTTTCTCTGTCCTTTTCGAAAGCTTAGGCTGGCAGTGGTTCAGCGCATAAAAATTTTGCAAAAAGCTTGTCAGCTTTGTGTGCAGTTCTGGAGGGTCTAAACCATCAGATAATAGAACTTTCCAAAGATCCTTCCTGGATAACTGTATTTCTGATCTTGACTTCCACTGGATCCATGTTCAGACACACTCTCTTTAGCAAAGGGGTGTTCAGTTAAACCCTCCCGTGGAACCCTGTTCTCTGCGGAGTCACTTTCCAAAGCTCAGGGATGGAGCTGTTTCTGACCTTAGTCTCAGAGCATGCTATCTGGATAGGCTGAGAATTTTCAAAATAACCAATTTCCGGTAAGAGGTCAGTTCTCAGCTTATCCTTTTCCTCTCACATTTTACTTTAAGCTTAAAGAAGCCAGGCTATGCCTTCCCCACTTAGCTTGGAAATCTCCTCAGCTAAATATTCAAGTTCACTGCTTACAAGTTCCACTTTCAATCGGACATCAGAACACGGTTTTTCCAAGTCTCTGTCATTTTATAACAAAGATCACCTTTCCAACACATGCCATCATTTCCTTCTCAGTCCTCACCAGAAGTACCTTTAACATCCATGTTTCTATCAAAGTTCTCTTCAAAGCAATCTAGGCTTTTTTCTATCAAGTGCCTCACAATTCTTCCAGCCTCTACCCATTACCCAATTCCAAAGCTGTTTCCACATTTTTAGGTACTTGCAATAATAGCACCATACATTTTGGTACCAAAAACTTCATGGTTTCCTAGCTGTTAAAACAAATGCCATACAATGGGTTGGCTTAACAACAGGAGTTTATTGGCTCATGGTTTCAGAGTCTAGAAGGCTCGCCTCCTCCTAGGGTTGGTACCTTTTGCCTAGCTGACAGTCTTTGGGGATCCTTGGTTCTTCCATCACATGGCAACACACATGGTAGCATCTTCTCCTTTTTCTTCCAGGTTCTGTTGAATTCCAGCTTCTGGCTGTTCCCCATGGCTTCTCTTCCATTTCCAATTTCTTTTGCTTATAAGGACATAAACCATTATCAGATTAAGGCCACCCTCATTCAGTGTGGCCATACCTTAACTAATAACATCTTCAGAGGTCCTATTTACCAGGGATTAGAATCTGAATATGTCTTTTGATTCAATCCCCAACAAGCACATATCAGAACTTCATTCCTTTTTTATGGCTGAAAATATTCCATGCAGTATATACCACATCTTGTTTATCTACTCATCTGTTGGGCACTTAGGTTGTTTCTACCTTTTGGCTATGGTGAATATTGCTGCTATGCACATTGATTTAATATATCTATTTTTGAGTGCCCATTTTCAATTCTTCTGGGTATATACCTAAAAATGGAATTGCCCGGTCATACGGTAATTCTATATTTAACTTTTTGCGGAAATGCCAAATGCCTTTTTTTTCCCTAAGGAAATTTGAAAAAGCTGTACGCAGCAATGAGAGTCAAGGAGAGCTAAGCACGTGCCCTGACCTCTCTTTTGGGGCCTCAGATCTGGACATGTGGCTATTATCATGGTTGGAATTTGGTGAAATCCCACTTTCCTACCTAGGGTTTTGCTGGAGATTAAGTGAGGAAGTTCTAGAGGTTGAGATGACTTAATCAGTTGGCAACTATCAACTATCAACCACTGTTTCCCTTATCATACCCCACCTGTAGGGGCAGTCTGAAGAATATGGTGGAAGAGTAAAAAAGTGGATAGGAGGTGAGGAAGAAATTGTGTGGGAGCTAGGAGGGTGAAGAGGTGACAGTGTATGTGTGTGTGTGTGTGGGGGGGGCAGGGAGTAGTGCTGGGCAGAGGAGGTGCTTCTTAAGCATATTCCCCAAAGTTAAGGTCAGCCTTTCATTCACAGACACCGGGACTGTAATTTACATACCTTAATTTCTTGTTTAGTATAGTAGATGGGGCATTATTTGTCATAGAAAATATTTAATGCATTCTTATGAGTTAATTGCAAGATCTTAATCTGAACATGCACATATACTGGTTTTAGTGAGGTAACACCACACATACTCTAAACTAAGGATTTATCTTTAGACCTCTTACACGCCAACTATGTCATTTCACAGTTTACTTTAAATATATCAAAATCCATACTTTACATAAGCCTATAAATATTGTGTGCCTACCCAAAGCTATGACAGATGCTTAGAAAGACAAGTAGGTACAAGATTAAAAGGCCTTATAATGAGGAGTAAAATTATGACAAGAACAGAAATAACTATAAAATTGTTGGTAAAAATCTACTAGAAAACCAGTGCAAATGAAATACTATAGAAATATGAATTTCTTTTAGAATGTTGTTTAAACTATCTCACAGATGCTGCCACCCCCCCGACACCAAAAAAAAAAACAGTAGCCACTTGAAAGGACAAAGGCTATTTACCTCTAACAACTGGTAAGAATTTTGAGTTCAGAGAAGAGGTTCTAGAAAATCTTGCTACTTGTATCCTCCAGTATCACATTTTAGAGTAAAAAACACTTTTTCCTTCCCTCAGTTAGTCAAAATTTTAACTGAAGAGGAAAATAAAAGGTCAAATGGAATGCTCATTTCAAATATTTGCTTGATTTTACAATTTCTCTTAAGGAGACCACAATAAAGCCTGTTAAATCCCACTTGAGCATGATGTTCTCAGAGCAGGACTGACATTTTCCAAAAGGCTTTTCACAAACAAGCAAAAGAAAAATAACTGACGAAAAATGTGATTAGGCAATTGA
Organism: Cabassous unicinctus; assembly: GCA_029593785.1. Taxonomy (NCBI): domain Eukaryota; kingdom Metazoa; phylum Chordata; class Mammalia; order Cingulata; family Chlamyphoridae; genus Cabassous; species Cabassous unicinctus. The sequence continues at coordinate 736 of JAQZBX010076538.1, read as the reverse complement.
CAAAAGGGAAAATGCAAAAGTTCAATAAACAAAAAGATGCTCCACTTTTCTAGTCTAGAAGAATGCAAAGTAAAAAACAAAATTTTTGTTTATCAGGACGGCAAACATTTATTTTTAAAAATTAACAATATATAGTAGTAGTGGTAGCTCTTACAGGGTGAGAGAAAAACACCCTAATTGGTGGGAATATGAATTGCTATAACTTTTAAATCGATTAAAATTAAAACCATATATCAAATAAAAAAAAACTCTATATCCAATAATAAAACAATCAGTCCATTAGGATGTACATACAAGGATTCATAACTCAACATTATTTGTTGTGGCAGATACTGGAAACAATCTTAATGTCTATCAGAAGGGGCAACTGTTGAATAGACTAGGTTGTATTTCATTTTATTTTTTTTTAAAGATTCATTTACTTGATCCATTTTAAACGCCCCCTTCCCCATTTGCTGTTTTGTGTCCATTCGCTGGGCAATTCTCTGTGTCTGTTTCATCTCTTCTCATCCTCCTCCTCCAGTCTTCACCAGGATTCGATCCTGAAGACCTCCGATGTAGGAGAGAGGTGTTCTGCCATCTGTGCCACCTCGGCTCCTGGTTTTTGGAGCTTTCTGAGCATCTCGTCTTGTCTCTCTCCTTTTACGTCATCATCTTGCTGCATGGCTCCTGGGGCCTGGCGGCTCACCGGCACACAGAGCCTGGCAGCCCATGCTCCTTCTATATATATATTTTT
>JAQZBX010076537.1:0-14413 GCA_029593785.1 Cabassous unicinctus | reverse complement strand
TTTTTTTTTTTCATTTTGTTTTCCAAGGTGTTTTAGGTCACAGTAGAGTCCCATACAGAATACAGGGTATGCCCATATACCCAACATCCTCCTCCTTTTCCCCCTTCCCACATTAAAACCTTTTTAAATGTGGATCATAACTTTGTTACAACTGATATACAAATAGTAAAACATAGTTACTAACCTTGGTCAATGGTTTACACAATGGTGTACACTTTAGAAAATAGACTTTTATAAATTTTGATGTGATTTAACATGGCCTGTTTCCATCATTGCAAGATCATGTAGAACATTTCCATTACCCACTATTGACCACCTGTTCCACCTATTCTATTTCTCTTTCTCCCTCCCCTTTGGAGCTAATATACAGATTTAATGCATTCCCAATGAAAATCAACACAGCATTTTTTACTGAATTGGAAAAGTAACTATGAAATTTATTTGGAAGGGCAAGAGGCCCCAAAAAGCCAAGATATATTGAAAAAGAAAAATGAAGTTGGAGGTATCACACTACCTGACTTTAAAACATACTACAAAGCTACAGTGTTCAAGACTGCATGGTATTGGCACAAGGATAGACATACTGACCAATGGAACTGAATTGAGAGTTCTGATATAGATCCTCACATGTATAGTCATCTGATATTTGTCAAGACCACCAATCCCACTCAACTGGGAGAGAATGGCCTTTTCAAGAAATGGTGCTTGGAGAACTGGATATCCATATCCAAAAGAATGACAGAGGAACACCATCTTTCACCTTATACAAAAATCAACTCAAGATGGATCAAAGATCTAAACATAAGAGCCAAGAGCGTAAAGACCTTAGAAGATAATGTAGGGAAGCATTAATGGACCTTTTAATAGGAAATGGTTTCATGTACTTCATACCCAAAGCTTGAAGAGTGAAAGAAAAACTAGATAAATGGTATCGCCTCAAAATTAAAAACTTTTGCACGTTAAAGGATGTTATCAGGGAAGTAAGAAAGCAGCCTACACAATGGGAGAAAATATTTGGCAGCCATATATCTGATAGGAGTCTAATATACAGCATACATAAAGAACTCCTACATCTTGAACATCCTACATCTTGAAAATAAAAAGATGAACAACCCATTAAAGAACGGTCAAGCAACTAGAAAAGACATTTCACCAAGGAAGAAATACAAATGGTTAAAAAGCACATGAAAAGATGCTAAAAATCACTAGCTATTAGGGAAATGCAAATCAAAACTACAATGAGATATCATCTTACACCCATTAGGCTGGTGGCTATTAAAAAATCATAGTACTGCAAATGTTGGAGAGGAGGTGGAGGAATGGAAGCACTCATCCACTGCTGGTGGTAGTGTAGAATAGTCCAGCCATTGTGGAGGACAGTTTGGCAGTTCCTCAAAACACTAACCATAGACCTGCTATATGATCCAGCAATTCTGCTGCTGGGTACATTCCCAGAAGAATTGAAAGCAAGAACATGAACAGATATATGCACACCAATGCTCATAGCAGCATTTTTCACTATTGCCAAAAGTTGGAACCAACCCAAATTGCCATCAACAGAAAAATGGTAAAGAAAATGTTGTACATACATAAAATAGAATATTAGTCAGCTGTAAGAAGGAATACAGTGCTAACACAAGGGATAACATGGATGAATCTTGAGGACCTTATTTTGAGTGAAGGAAGCCAGACATTGAATAACAAATATTACATTATCTCACTGATATGAATTAAGCAAATCTAGCAGACTCAGAGAGTGTTATCTCCCAGATAGTTTTGCAGGTAATAGAAAGGGAGAAGAAGGTTGTGATCCAATGCCTATATGGATGTAATCTTTGATAAGGTGAAAGTGTGTAGCTGGGCATTGAAGGGATATGAGAGGAGGGTAGTGATACTTTTGGGTTGGGCAGTGCAGGTTTAACAGGTGTGTAGATTGGGGAGGGTACATTGGAAAGCCCATGGAACTGGGGAGAAGGTTGAGGGAGGGACCAGGTGAACACTGAGGATTGGCAGGTATGTGATTGAAAGTAAAAATTTGGGAATGTTCTTATGACAATATGACAAGGAAGGGTTACTGGTTTATGGTGTTGGAAGGGGGGCATTTGGGACAGGGCACATCTGGAGCAGGCTTCTAGGGTGTGTGCAAATGATCATTTTGTCATGTGTTGTATCAGTGGCTGGAGACCCACGTAATGAGCAGGAAGGAGTTTGGACTCCCATCCTGGAGAGGACTAATATGTTCACAAGCAGAGGGTTTGGAGTCTCTTGAGAGTATGGGTGGTTCCTAATAGGGTAGGACAAACCAGTGTGTCAAAACCTCAGTGTCGCAAGTAACTATGAATCTTGTCATCCAAGGAGTGAATTTGGGACATCACCATGTCCTTAAATTATATTTTAATATTATGCAAAATTAATTTAAGCTAATGTACCCCCTGAAATCTTTCCTCAGAGTGCTTGGGGGCCCCATGGACCCCTCCTTAAGAACTCCTGCCCTAGAGCAATCTTAACAGATAATATAATCAAAGGCCTTTCAGCTGAGTTTAATGTAATCAAAGGATATCACACCCAGAGTCACAGATTTGTTTACAAACATAATTTTTCTCTCTTTGGGAATTATAAAATAATCTCAAAATGCCACACTATATAACATCTATTAAATAATTTTTTTTCATGTGCATAGACATCTACAGTGAACATGCCATTAAGAGTATGTCTCATGAACTGCATTGCAACATAATATTGATGCCCATTTGTATGGATCTTTCTCATCAATGTAGTAACATACTTAAATATATTGCACCTTAAAAATAAGAGATGTTCTCACTTAATTGTATGTTCCTCCACTGCTGTTAACCAATTTTTCCCTCCTCCCCTTATGGTGAAATTCCTGAGACAAATATTTCACTTTTCCTGGAACTACTTCATCTCTCTCATTCCTTCTAATTGGGCTTCCAATTCCATCACTGATTATCAACAATAACCTTTCCCTGACTCAGTCCAATCAGCACCTTTTTCACATAATAAATAAATGCATCAGTTAATTAGTCAAGGAAGCACTCTGATCTCTTCATTCTTGGAAAAACTGGATTAACTCTCAATGACCTCAGATTAAGTCCTAGGCTTCTATTCCATCTAAGTCTTTCATGCACTAACTACTATGCTCTCTTAATATGTTCTTCATATACTTTATCTTGTCCCCCATCTCATGGAATTAATTTAGGAGATTTGTTTGAACAACTTTTATTAGTTGTTCCACATTCTACATTCACTTCTGATTTTTAGTTTTTTCATTTGACTAGACAATGTCTGACTGTTACTTAGTATGTCTTGTAAAATTTTGCTGAAGTCTTGGCATTGGTTTATATTGATGGGTTTATTCTGCTGGTCAGTTTCTCTCTCTTGCCTAGAATTTTATTTTTGTTTGGCTTTGTGTTAAGGATTTTCTTCTAAATATTTAGAGTAGCCTGTATTTAACTGAAAATTCACAACTTAATCAATTAAAAGTGATACCTCTGTAAAACCAGTTTACCACCATCTCCAATAACTATTTTTGGGATGCATAAAAAATGTAAACTGCTACAAAATAGTGAAAATGTGCATCCTTGTATTTTTCTCAATCTTAGAAAGAAAGCTTTAAGATTTCACCATTGTATATGAATCTAGCTGTGGGTTTTTATATATATATCCCCTTTATAATGCTGAGGAAGTTTCTTTATATCCCTATCTTTCTGGTGTTTTTATCAGGAAAGTGTGCTGTATTTTGTTGAAAGCTTTTTCTGCAGCTATAGAAATGATCAAGTGCTTTTTTTCTTTCAATCTGTTTATGTGGTGTAAAATATTGATTGATTCTCAAATGTTGAATGATCCTTGCATATCTGGGATGAAACCCACTTGATTATGGTGTATAATTTGTTTTGATGTATTGTTAAATATGATTAGAAAGTATTTTATTGAGTATCTTATCATCTAGGTTAATTAGCAAGATTGGTCTGTAGTTTTCCTTTCTTGTGGCATCTTTGGTTTTGGGATTAGGGTATTGTTGGCATCATAAAATGAGTTAGGCAATTTTCTTTCCATTTCTAATTTTTGGAAGAATTTAAGCAGGATTGGTGTTAGTTCTTTCCAGAATATTTGGTAGAATTCACCTGTGAAGCCATCTGATCGTGGGCTTTTCTTAGTAGGTAGCTTTTTGATGAATGATTCTGTCTCATTACTTGTGATTGGTCTGTTGACTTCATCAATGTAGGCTGCTTTTGTGTTTCTAGGAATTTGTTCATCTCCTCAAAGTTATCCATCTTGTTGGCATATAATTTTTCAAAGTATCCTCTTATAATACTCTATTTCTGTGGTGTCAGTGCTGATATATCCTTCCTGGTTTCCTATTTTGTATAACTGCATCTTCTCTCATTTTTATTTGTTAGCCTAGCTAACAATTTTATTGATCTCAAAGAACCAGCTTTTGGTTTTATTTTTTCTAGTGCTTTCTTATATTCAATTTCATTTAGTTCTGCTCTAACCTTTGTTATTTCCTTCTTTCTAATTCCTTTGGTGTCCTTTTTCTAATTTCTCCAGGTGTGCACATTGGTCTTTAATTTTAGCTTTCTTTTTTGATATATGCATTTATGGTTATGAATTTCCCTTTCAGTACAGCTTTTGCTACATCCCATAGGTTTTGATATGTGGTGTTGTTATTTTCATTCATTTCCAGGTAGTTACTGATTTCTTTTAAGTTTTCCTCCTTGACCCACTGTTAGTCTAAGAGTGTGTTGTTTAACTTCCATATCTTTGTGCCTGATCTGGTTCTCTCGTCCTTACTGATTTCCAGCTTTATTCCATTGTGGTCAGAGAAATTACTTTGTAAATTTTCAATCTTTCTGAATTCATTGAGTGTTGGTCTATGGCATAGCATATGGTCTATCTTGGACAATGATTCATGTGCACTGGAGAAGAATGTATATCCCACTGTATTTGGATGTAATATTTTGTATGTGTTTATTAGGTCCAGATCCTGTAACATATTATTCAGTCTTTGTTTATTCTCTGTTGAGATGTCTGTCTAATGATGATAATATTTTATTAAAGTCTCTCACTAAAATTGTAGAGACATCTATTTCTCCACTTAATATTTACAGTGTTTGCCTCATATATTAAGAGGCACCCTGGTTAGGTGAATAAATTTTAATTATTGTTCTTTCTTGTTGACAGATTTTATTAATATGTAGTGTTATTAACCCATTTTATGAATATATAGTGTTCATCTTTGTCTCTTTTTTCCTGACTGTGAAATCATTTTTTAATTCTTTTCCTTTTGTTCTACAGATTATTATTATTATTTTTAAAGATACTTAGATTACATAAATGTTACACAAAAGATATAGGGATTCCCATATGTCTCACTTCCCACACCTCCCACAACCTCCCATATGAACATCCTTCATTGGTGTTCATTCATTCATTCCAATTGATAAATGCATCCTGATGGTTTGCCATTAAGCATGGACGTTAGTTCTCATTGTAGTCTACCTTCTTTCTCACATAATTCTGCATGTTGTCTGATGATATAAAATGGCCTATATCTGTTGTTGCAATGTCACTCAGGATGATACCCAAGTCCCAAAAGAGCCCCCATATTACAATTGTTTTTCCCATTCCCTGTCCCCAGAGCCTCCAATGGCCACTGGCTCCATTAATGTTGTAATTTCTTCCATTGCTAGAATCACAATATGTCTATAGTAGAATACTATTAAGTCCACTCAAGCTCATAGTTCTTTCAGCGATCCTAATGATTCTGGGATGGTGACATCCACTGCACCTCCAATTGAAAGAGGGTTTATATCCCATTGGGAAGATGGATGGGACTATCCTGCCTACAGCTGCTGATGCTCTCCAATGCCTGGAATGGCCACTGTCCATTATCATCTCCCTACCAGGTGTCCTGTGTGAATCCAATGAGCTGTAGACTAGGTGTTGCAACTCCATTGAGGCTTTGAGCACAGCTGGTATATGAACAGCCCAAAGACTTGAGTCTCTGGATGTACACCTACAAACTCCAGCACCAAGTGTAGGTTTAAATAAAAGGGACAGATAAGCCATGTGCAGGGAAGACATAATTGAGACCAAAACTGTCATTCTTAAGAGCACAAAATCAAGTAGGGCCCACTGACAAGGCACCAAACTCTGGAGCTATCTGCCTGACCATAGGATCTGGGTGTCTCCAAAGCCATCAGGATCTCCACTATTTGGGGTAGTATCTACTTTGGCAGTCTATGTGATCCTGTTGAGATGTGTATCAGCATTACCTCTGAGATGACCTCCTGACTCACTTTGAAGTCTCTTAGCCATATAAACTCATTTGATGGAAACTTTTCCTCCTTTTATTCAAGGTCTTTTTCCAGTTGCATTGTTAGTTGGCACTTGATAACAATTCCTCAGTGCCAGGAAAGCTCATCCCTGGGAGTCAGGTCCCATGCTGGTGGGAAAGTAATGCATTCATATGCTGAGTTTGGCTTAGAGAGAGGCCACATTTGAGCAACAAGGCAGCTCTCAGGAGGCAACTTTTAGGCACCCCATATCTGTAAGCTAAGTTTCAATTTCTAGAGCAAAGGCTCAAAAGCATAGTCATCAATATCAAGATACCCTTCAGTGGATCATCTTCCTTTGCCAGGGACTACCCCTACTCTTGCAGGACTGTTGCTGCTCCCTTAGAGAATGTGGAAGAACCCTCAAGGATGGGAATTCAGTATTCTCTGGGTTAGTGTGTGAGTCTACACTCACTGTGACAATGTCCCATGAACATTTGAACATTTTTACATACCTTATATGTGTGCTCAGGTGAAATTCTGAAATTCCTCCCATGCATCCCCCATCCCTGACACCCTACACCAATGATCCTCTCCTGCCTCAGTTGTAACCCTTCTGTGATCCAAAGCTTCTTTAAAGATGAGGCCATTACAATAGCCAAATACAATTAATAGGAAAATGAAATAATAATGAAAAGTTTAAAAATAAAAGATAAAATACATAAAAATTATAAAAAAATAAAGTTAATTAAAATGGGATTTTCAAAAAAATGAAAAATATCAAAAAATATTTTTGACATTTTGCCTTTCATCACCGCTATATCTGGTGTCCTATCTGTACCGTGGCACTTTCCCCCACTCATTTCCCAGTGTCTCATTATTTTTCATTTTGTTTTCAAAGAAGTTTAGGTCACAGCAAAGTCACACACAGAATAAAGGAGACTCTTATATACCCCAAATCCTTCCCCTTTCCTCCCTCCCATATTAATACCTTTATATATGGGGATGCTACCTTTGTTATAACTGATATACAAGTAGTGAAACAAAGCTACTAAACCAGGTTGATGATTTACATTATGGTTTACACTTTAGACCGCACACTTAAAATTTTTGATTATATTTACCACGTCCTGTGTCCATCACTGTAAGATTATGCAGAACATTTCCACTGACAAATCAATGCCCCCTATTTGATCTAGTCTATTCCTACATCCCCTTCCCCCCCCCCCCAGGGCCCATGGCAAACCCCTGGCTTGAATTGTTGAATGACAAGATACATAGTTACATGAACAAGACTGAGTTTTTGACAAACTGGTTTGTCTTCCAATATTAGGAACTGCCATTGCTCTCAAGAGACTCCTGGCTATAAATTTCTGAACAAATCAGTCCTCCCGAGGATGGGAGTACAACTCCTTCCTGCTTATTATGTGGGTCTCCATTCAGTGATACGACCCATTATTACAAAATGATCACTCACACAGTCCATAGATGTTCCAGGTTTGACTGCCCTAATGCCAACCCATCCAACACCCTAACCAGTAAACCTTCCTTTTCATATTGACACAAGAGCATTCCCAAATTTGAACTTTCAACCACATACCTGAAAATCCCCATTGTTCACCAGGTTCCTCTCCAAACTCTCCATTACATTGGACCTTCTAATCCAACCTTCCCAATCTACCCTCCTGTCAATGCTGCACCACCCAACAAAATAATATCAGTACCTTCTTGGCCTATCCCTTCAATACGCAACTACAGTCTATCACTTTACCAAAGATTACATGCATATGAGTGATGGCTCATAACCTTCTCTTCTCTTTCTATTTCTTGTAAGCTTATCTTATAGACCATAGCTCTTTGAGACTTCTCAATTTCCTTAATTCATATCAGTGAGGTCATGTAGTGTTCATCCTTCAATGCCTGGCTTGCTTTACTCAACATAAGTTTTTCAAGATTCATCCATGTTATCCCTTGTGTTAGCAATTTATTCCTTCTTACAGCTGAATAATATTCCATTGTATGTATGTACCACATTTTGTTTATCCATTCATCTGTTGTTGGGCACCTGGGTTGATTCCAACTTTTGCCAATAGTGAACAATGCTGCTATGAACATTGGTGTTCATATATCTGTTTGTGTCCTTGCTTTCAGTTCTCCAGGGTATATACTCAGCAGTGGAATCTCTGGATCATATGGAAGTTCTATATAGTTTTTTGAGGAACCACAATACTGTCCTCTACAATGGCTTGACCATTCAACATTCCCACCAGCAGTGAATGAGGGTTCCCATTCCTCCACATCCTTTCCAACACTTAGAGTCCACTGTTTTTTCATAGCTGCTATTCTATTTGGTGTAGGATGTTATCTCATGGTAGTTTTGATTTGCATTTCCCTAAAAGCTAGTGATGTTGAGCATCTTTTCATGTGCTTTTTAGCCATTTGTACTTCTTCCTTGGAAAAGTGTCTTTTCAGGTTGCTTGCCCATTTTTTAAATGGGCTGTTTGCCTTTTTATTTTTGAGGGGTAAGATTTCTTTATGTATGCAGGTTATTAGGCTCCTATCACATATATGGTTGCTAAATATTTTGTTCCAGTGGGTTGGCTGTGTTTTTACTGGATAACGTCCTTTGAGGTGCAAATTTTTTTAATTTTGAGGAGATCCCATTTATATATTTTTTTCTTTCAATGCTTGTGCTCTGGGTGTGAAGTTCAAGAAACCATTTCCTTTTACAAGGTCCTGTTGATGCTTCCCTACATTATCTTCCAAGGTCTTTACACTCGTGGTTCTTATATTTAGATCTTTGATCCATCTTGAATTGATTTTTCTATAAGATATGAGATGGTGTTCCTCTCTCATTCTTTTGGATATGGATATCCAGTTCTCCAAGCACCACTTGTTGAAGAGGCTATTCTCTCCCAACTCAGTGGGCCTGATGACCTTGTAAAATATCAGGTGACTGTATACATGAGGATCTATATCAGAACTCTCAATTCAGTTCCATTGGTTGGTATGTCTATCCTTGTGCCAATACCATGCAGTTTTGACCACTGTAGCTTTGTAGTTTGTTTTAAAGTCAGGTAGTGTGACTTCTCCAATTTTATTTTTCCTTTTCAATATGTCCTTGGCAATTTGGGGCCTCTTACCCTTCCAAATAAATTTTGTAGTTAGTTTTTCCAATTTTTAAAAAAAATATTTTGTCCATTTTCATTAAGATTGCATTAAATCTGTAAATTAGTTTGGGTAGGATAGACATCTTAATGATGTTTATTCTTCATATCCATTAACAGGGAATATTCTTCCACTTATTTAATTTCTTTGATTTCCTTTAACAGTGTTGTGTAGTTTTCTGTATATAAGTCCTTTACATCTTTACTTAAATTTATTCCTAGGTATTTGATTATTTTAGTTACTATTGTAAAGGTATTTTTCTCTTGATTTCCTTCTCAGATTGCTTGTTACTGGTGTACAGAAATTCTACTGATATTTGAGCAATGATATTATTGTCTGTGACTTTACTAAACTCATTTATAAGTTCTAGAAGTTTTGTTGTAGACTTCTCAGGGCTTTCTATATATAGGATCATGTTGTCTGCAAACAGTGCAATTTTTACTTCTTCCTTTCAATTTGGATGACTTTTATATCTTTTTCCTGCCTCAGTGCTCATGCAAGTACTTGTAAGACAATGTAAATAGGAGCGGTGGTAGTGGGCATCCATGTCTTATTCCGGATCTTAGACGGAAAGCTTTTAGGATTGCACCATTGAAGATGATGTTAACTGTGGGTTTTTCAAATATATCCTTTATCATGTTCAGAAAGTTTCCTTCTATTCTGCTCTTTTGCAGTGTTTTTATCAGGAAAGCATGTTGTATTTTGTTGAATGCTTTTTTGGCATCTATACAGATTATCATGTGATTGTTTTCTTTCAATCTGTTTATGTGATGTATTACATTGACTGATTTTCTTATGTTGAACCATCCTTGCATACCCAGGATGAAACTCACTTGGTCATGGTTTATAGTTCATTTGATATGTTGTTGAATGTGATTAGCAGGTATTTTGTTGAGGATTTTAGTATCTCGGTTCATTAGAGAGATTTTCTGTAATTTTCCTTTCTTGTGGCATTTTTGTTTGGCTTTGTTTTAGGGTAATGTTGATATCATAGAATTAGTTGTGAAATGTTCCCTCTATTTTTCTGAAGAGCTGAAGCAGGATTGGTGTTAGATCTTTATGGAATGTTTGGTAGAATTCCACTGTGAAACTGTCTGGTCCTGGGTTCTTCTTAGTTTGGAGATTTTTGATGATTGAGTCTATCTCTTTACTTGTAATTGGACTGATGGGTTCATCAATTTCTTCTTTCATCAAAGTTGGCTGCTTGTGAATTTCTAGGAATTCGTGCATTTTCTCTAAATTATCATTCTTCTTGGCATACACTTTTTCAAAGCAAAGTATCATCCTTTTATGATACTTTCTATTTACCTGGCATCAGTAGTGATATCCCCTTCCTTATTTTTTATTTTGCATATTTGCATCTGCTCTCTTTTTTTCTTTGTTAGTCTGGCTAAGGGTTTGTCAATTTTATTGATCTTCTTGAAGAACCAGCTTTTGGTGTTCTTTATTTTTTCTAATACTTTCTTATTTTCTATTTCATTTAGTTCAGCTCTAATATTTGTTATTTCCTTCTTTCTACACATTTTGGGTTTAGTTTTTGTTGTTTTCCCAATTCCTCCATGGGTAGAGTTAGCTCTTCAATTTTAGCTCTTTCTTCTTTTTTTATATATGCATTTATCAGTATGAATTTCCCTCTCAGTACAGCGTTTCCTGCATCCCATAGTTTTAGATATGTAGTAGCTGTCATATGTAGTGTTGTCATTTTCATTCATTTCAAGGTTGTTATGGATTGCTTTTGAGACTTCCTCCTAAACCCACTGTTTGTCTAAAAGTGTGTTCTTTAACATCCATATCTTTGTGCCTAATCTGGTTCTCTGGCCCTTACTCATCTCCAATTTCATTCCATTGTGGTCTCAGAAATTACTTTGTATAATCTCAATCTTTCTGAATTCATTGAGATTTTTTCTGTGACCTAGCATGTGGTCTATCTTGGAATATGATCCATATGCACTTGAGTAGAATGCGTATACCACTGTATTAGGTTTTAATGTTCTGTATATGTATATTAGGTCCAGATTCTCTAATGTGTTAACCAAAGTCTTTGTTTCTTTATTGATTCTTTGTCAAGATATTTTGTCTAATGGTGATAATTCTGTATGAAAGTCCCCCACTATAATTGTAGAGGCATATATTTCTCCACTTAGTTTTTCCACTGTTGCCTCTTGTATTTTGAGGCACCCTTGTTAGGTGTATAAATGTTTATTATTGTTCTTTCTTCTTGGAAGATTACCCCTTTCACCAATATTTAGTGTCCATCTTTGTCTCTTACAATAGTTTTGCATTTAAAGTCTACTTTGCCCAATATTAGTATAGATACTCCCACCCTTTTTTGGTTATTGTTTGTGTGTAAGATTGTTTCCCAGATATTCACTTTCAGGCTCCTTGAATCCCTGGGTCTAAGGTGGGTTTCTTGTAGACAACATATAGGTGGGTCATATTTCCTAATCCATATTCCCAATCTATTTCTCTTGATTGATAAGTTTAATCCATTAACATTCAGTGTTGTTACTCTCAAGGAATTACATTAGCCATACTTTCTTTGGATTTATATATTTCATATATTGTTTTTATATCTCTTTTTGTTGTTTCAGTTGTTTTTACACTCCCCTCCAGGTCTCTCTCTCCTGTTTTTTCCTTTTAATCTGCAGACCTCTCTTTAGTATTTCTTGAAGGGCCAGTTTCTTATTGTCATACTTTCTTAATTTCTGTTTATCTGCAAATATCTTGAACACTCCATCATTTTTGAATGCCAGCTTTGTTGGGTAGAGAATTCTTGGCTGGAAGTTTATTTCTGTTAGTACTTTAAGTATGTCACACCACTGACTTCTTGCCTCCATGGTTTGAGATAAGAAATCAGCACTTAATCTTATTGAGCTTCCCTTGTATGTGATAGTTTTGTTTTCTTTGCTGCTTTCAGGATTTTCTCTTTGTCTTGAGCATTGGACAATTTGATAATTATGTGTCTCAGAGTAGGCCTCTTGAGATATATTCTGTATAGGGTGCACTGTGCTTCCTGGACTTGTACATCCATCTTCTCTAATAGGGTTGGGAAGTTTTCAGCCATTATTTCCTCCAACACTCCTTCTGTTCCCTTTCTCTTCTCTTCTCCCTATGGGATGACTATAATGTGTATGTTTGTGTGTTTTGTGTTGTCATTGAAATCTCTAGGTCCCTGCTGGATTTTTCTATCTTTTTATCTATCTGTACTACTATCTGTTTGATTTCAGAAGTACTGTATTCCACATCACTAATTCTTTCCTCTGCCTGTTCAAATCTACTGTTATGTGCTTCCAGTGTCTTTTTGATTACTTGGATTGTGTCATTCATCACCATCATACCTGTTATCTTTTTATGTATGTTTACAATTTCTCCAGTATTTTCTCCCAGTGTCTTTGTAATATCCTTAATCTCTTCCTTCACTTCATTAAGTTGGTCCACGATATTTGTTTGGACAGCTTTGATTAGTTGTTCAATGTTCTGCACCTCTTCCTGGTTTTCAGTTTTTTCATTGGACTGAGCAATGTCTCCCTGTTTCTTAGTATGGTTTGTAATTTTTTGTTGCCATCTGGTCATCCTTTTATCTTGATGGGTTTATTCAGTTGATTAGCTTCTCTCTTTTCACTATGGTTTTATTTAATTGCTGTTTTTTTGTGTGTAACTTTTCTCTTTGAAACACTGTTCTTCCTATTCTATTTCATTGTAGTTGTCTATGTTCATTTGGAGGAAAAAATTAGGGCCAGGGAAAGTGAAGGAGGTAAGAAAAGTAAAAAAGATAATAATAATAGTGATTTTTAGAAGAGGAACCATTTAAGACCTTGGAAAATGAATATCTAAGTCATGTAAGCAGTGTAGATTAATAGGAGTAGAAAAGGGGGTAACAACAATGATATTGAAACCAAACTGGGAAAAATATATAGACTGAATTAAAATTCCAGTATGATGAGAGAGGGAATGAGAAAAGAAAAGACAAAAAGAAAAAAAGGTTATTAAAAAAAGGGAACAAATTAAATGAGGTAGAAATAAAAACCAGAAAATTTGGGTAATAAACAATGTGAGGAGGAATGTTAGAAGAACAACAGAAAGCAGAAGATAGACTGAAGAAGGAAGGAAAAGAGATAGCCTTTATACACAAGATCAGTATAAACAGAAAAGGGGAAGTCAAGGAAGAGGAAACACAGTAACCAGGAATCAAGCCAGCAGCACCTTGAGGAATTTATATCTTCATCCAGCTCCCTCCATATCTGAGGCCTCCTACTCTGTGGGTTCCCCAAACAGCTCACTCAGGCAGTATCTTGTCCCCACTCAACTGCTTTTTTGAGAGAGATCTGCCTATGTTCCTTTGAAAGAAAAAAAATTGGGACCAGATAAAAGGAAATAGATAGGAAGAAAAAAGGAATAATAGCAATGGTATTAGTAAAAGGCAAGAGAGGAAATGTACAAGACCTAGGAAATTGAAAAATTGACATGAGTAAGAAGTACAGAGGAATAAGATTAGGAAAATGGAATTGAAACAATGAAAGAAGAAACAGAGTAGAGAAATAAATATATAGAATGAATTAAAATGCTGGAATGGTGAGAAGAGAGGAAAAGAAAACAGAGAAGAGAAAGAGAAAAAGTAAGAGTATTACAGAGAAAAGGGGAGAGATGGATAAATGCAAACAAGAAAAATTGGAGATCAAATAAAGGCTGTGGAATGAAAGAACACCTATGGAAAACAAAAAGTATAAAGATGAAGGAGTGAACATAAGTAGCATAGGTAGAAAAGATCAGTAATCAAAAAATAAAAGAAAGAAAAAGCAAAAGTAAACAAGTAGAGAAAGAAAGGGAGGGCATACAAAACAAGCAAAACAGAAAACAGCAGCAACTTCTTAAAAAAAAGAGAAGAAAATAAAAACAATAAACACAGAAAAACAGTCTTCTTTCTTAGACCCCTAAGGATCTTCTCA
>JAQZBX010076536.1:0-14413 GCA_029593785.1 Cabassous unicinctus | reverse complement strand
GGAGGTCCCGGGGATCAAACCCAGGTCCCTCCACATGGGAGACGGACACCCAACCATTTGAGCCACATCTGCCCCCCCCTTACAGCCTTTTAACAGGGTAACTTTGCATTGGTGAAAAGGAAATGATCAGACATTTTGAGGATTATTAGACACTGGCTCAGAAGTGACACTAATTCCAGGAAACCTAAAACATCACTGTGGTCCACCAGTCAGAGTAGGGGCTTATGGAGGTCAGGTGACCGGTGGAGTTTTAGCTCAAATCCATCTCACAGTGGGTCCAGTGGGTCCCCAGACCCATTCTCTGGTTATTTCTCCAGATCCAGAACACATAAGTGGAAGAGACATACTCAGTACCTGGCAGAATCCCCACATTGGTTTCCTGACTTGTGGAGTAAGGGCTATTATGGTAGGAAAAGCCAAGTGGAAGCCACTAGAACTGTCCCTACCTAGCAAAATAGTAAATCAAAAGCAATACCAGATTCCTGGAGGGATTGCAGAGATCAGTGCCACCATCCAGGGCTTGAAGGATGCAGAGGTAGTGATTCCCACCACATCCTCATTCAATTCTCCTATATGGCCTATGCAGAAACAGACGGATCTTGGGAGGATGACAGTAGATTATCATAAATTTAACCAGGTGGTGATTCCAATTGCCGCTGCTATTCCAGATGTGGTATTGTTGCTTGAGCAAATCAACAAACACATCCCCTGGTACCTGGTATATAGCTATTGATCTGGTACATTCTTTTATCTCAATTGTCATTAGTAGAACCACCAGAAACAGTTTGCTTCCAGCTGGCAAGGCCAGCAATATACCTTCCCTCTTCTACCCCAGATGTACAGCAACTCACCAGCCTTATGTCATAATACTGTTTGCAGAGACTTTGATCATCTCTTCCTCCCTCAAAGCATCACACTAGATATCATGTTGATTGGATCTAGTGAGCAAGAAGTAGCAAGTACTCTAGACTTATTGGTAAAGCATTTGCATGAAAGAGAATGGTAGGTAAATACAACAAAATTACAGGGGCTGGGAAGTGGACATGGCTCAAGCAATTGCGCTCCTGTCTCTCATATGGGAGGCCCCAGGTTCAATTCCCGGGGCCTCCTGGTGGAACCAAGCTGGCCCAGCCTGCAGACAGCTGACAGCCTGCACCTGCGGAGAGCTGATGAAGCAAGCTGATGCAACAAAAAGGGAGATGACATGGAAAGAACACACAGCAAATGGACACAGAGAGCAGACAGCGAGCACACAAAAAAAAAACAATGGCAGGTGGGGAGAGAAAAGAAAGCATATGTGATTTAAGAAAAAAAAAGAAAATACAGGGGCCTTCCATCTTGGTAAAATTTTTAGATGTCCAGTGATGTGGGGCATGTTGAGATATACCTTCTAAAATGAAGGCTAAGCTGTTGCATCTGGCTCCTCCTATGACCAAACAAGAGGCACAATGCTAAATTGGCCTCTTCAGAGTTTGGAGAAAACATTTTTCTCATTTGGATGTGCTATTCTGGCCCATTTACCAAGGGACCAGAAAAGCTGCTAGTTTTGAGTGGGACCAGAACAAGAAGAGGCTCTGAGACAGGTCCAGGTTGCTGTGAAAGTTGCAATGCCACTTGGGCCATATGATCCAGTAGATCCAATGGTGCTGGAAGAGATGCCATCTGGAGCCTTTGGCAGGCCTCTGTAGGAGAATCACAATGCAGACCCTTAGGATTTTGGAGCAAAGCCTGCCATCCTCTGCAGTAACTACTCTTTTTTTGAGAAGCAGCTTTTGACCAGCTACTGGGTCTTAGTAGAGACTGAATGCTTAACCATGGGCCACCAAGTACCATGAGACCTGAGTTGCCTATCATGAGCTGGGTATTGTCTGACCCCCTCAAACCATAAAATTTGGCATGTACCCCAGCACTCCATCATCAAATGGAAGTGGTATATACAAGGTAGGGCTTGAGCCAGTCCTGAAAGGACAAGTAAGTTACATGAGGAAGTGGCCCAAATACCTATGTTCACCACTCCTGCCACATTACTTTCTCCTTCCCAGCCCACAGTTATGGCCTCTTTGGGAGTTCCTTACAATCAGTTGACTGAGGAGGAGAAAATCCGGGACTGGTTTACACATGGTTCTGCATGATATGCAGGTACCACCCGAAAGCGGACAGTGGTAGTAATGCAGCCCCTTTCTGGGACATCCTCGAAGGACAGTGGGGAGGGCAAATCCTCCCAGTGGGCAGAACTTCAAGCAGTGTACCTGCTTGTTCATTTTGCTTAGAAGCAGAAATGCCTGGAGGTGTGTTTGTACACTGATTCATGGGCTGTTGCCAATGGTTTGGCTGGATGGTCAGGGACTTAAATCGGTGACAAAGAGGTCTGGGGAAGAGGTTATGTGGATAGACCTTTCTGAGTGGTATAAAAACATGAATATATTTGTGTCCCACTGAATGCTCACAGAGGGTGACTTCAGCACAGGAAGATTTTAATAATTAAGTGGATAAGGTAACCTGTTTTGTGGATACCAGTCAGCCTCTTTCCCTAGCCACTCCTATCATTGCTCAATGGGTTCACGAACGAAGTGGCCATGGTGGTATGCATAGGCTCAGCAACATGGACTTCCCCTCACCAAGGGAGACCTGACTACAGATACTGCTGAGTGCCCAATCTGCCCGCAGCAGAGGCCCACACTCAGCCCCCGATAAGGCACCATTCCTCGAAGAAATCAGCCTGCCACATGGGGGCAGGTTGATGACACTGGACCACTTCCATCATGGAAGGGACAGCGATTTGTTCTAACTGGAATAGACACATACTCCAGATAGGGGTTTGCCTTCCCTGCACGCAATGCTTCTTCCAAAACTACCAACAATAAAAATTAAGTAGACTTAGCAAATGTCTTATCCACCGCCATGTTATACCACACAATATTGCTTCTGATCAAGGAAACCACTTCACAGTAAATGATCTGTGGGACTGGGAATGGGCACATGCTCATGGAAATCACTGGTCTTACCATGTTCCCCATCATCCTGAAGCAGCTGGATTGATAGAATGGTGGAATGGCCTTTTAAAGACTCAATTATGGTGCCAAGTAGGTGGCAATACCTTGCAGGACAGGGACTATGTCCTCCAGGAAGCTGTGTATGCTCAAAATCAATGTCTACTCCATGGTGCTGTTTCTCCCATAGCCAGAATTAACAGGTTCAGGAATCAAGGAGTGGAAATGGGAGTGGTACCATTCACTATTATCCCTAGTGATCCACTAGGATAATGTTTGCTTCCTTTCCTACAACCTTAAGCATTGCTGGTGTATAGGTCTTAGTTCCCAAAGGAGGAGTACTTCCACCAGGAGACACAACAATGATTCCATTGAACTGGAAGTTAAGACTGCCACCTGGACACTTTTGGCTGTGCATGTCTTTGAATCAACAGGCAAAGAAGGGAATTACTGTTCTGGCTGGGGTTACTGACTCTATCAAGGGGAAATAGGACTACATAATGGAGGTAAAGAAGAATTTTCCTGGAATACAGGAGATCCCCTAAGGCATCTCTTAATACTATCATGCCCCGTGATTAAAGTCAATGGAAAACTGCAACAACCCAATCCAGGCCTAGAATTCTTAGGAATGAAGGTTTGGGTCACCTGACCCAGCAAAGAACCATGGCCAGCTTAGGTGCTTGCTGAAGGTAAAGGGAACATAGAATGGGTAGTGGAGAAGATAGTTATAAATATGAGCTATGACCATATGTGACCAGTTACAAACAGGAATATTGTAATGGTCATGAATATTTCTTCCCTGGTTTGTTATGAGTACATCTGTATATGTACATAAAAGGAATATCTTTGTTTTCTTCCCTATTTTTTCCCCTCATCATAAGACATAAGTTGTATTAGTTTCATGTTGTAGCATTTAAGGGTGTCAAACTTAAGAGTGAATATTACCCAAGGACTTGCACCCTATTCTGGAGGGATTTAGTGCATTTCTGGTTGTACAAAGGACAACTGAGCATTGTTAGGTGGGAAAAAAAATATGTCTGTTATTGTTTTTATTTAGAAATTAAGTATGGTATAAGGTGATGTATATGGCTGCAAGTTGACAAGGGGTGGACTGTGATGGTCAGGCTAATGTGTCAACTTGGCCAGGTAATGGTGCCCAGTTGTTTGGTCAAGCAGGAAATGGGCTAATTGTAATGCAAGGGCATTTCATGGACTTTAATCATCAGTGAGTTGATGACATCTACAATCAACTGAGGAGACTGCCATCAGCAATGAGTGATGTCTCATCCAATCAGATGAAGGCCTTAAAAGAAGAAGTGATTTCAGCATTCAGAGAGAGAATTTCCATCTCTGCTTCAGACAGACAGCGTCTCCTGGGGAACTCATGGAAGACCTTCATCAGAGCCTCTGACTTGCAGCCTGCACTACGGAATTTGGACTTGTGCATTCCCATGGTTGTGTGAGACAATTTCATGCTATTTATAGATATCTCCTTTCAAATTCTATTTCCCTAGAGAACCCTAATACAGATGGAGAGGATGTGGAGAAATCAGAACCCTTATGCACTGCTGGTGGGAAGGTAAAATTGTATAGCCACTTTGGAAACAGTTTGGCATCTCCTCAAAAAGTTATAGAGAGTTACCATATGACCCAGCAATTCTAATCCTAGGTATATAAAGAAGAGAAGTGAAAATATATGACCACATAGAAACTTGTACATGAAGCTTCATAACAGCATTATTCATAATAGCCCAAAAGTAGAAGCAAAACAAAATGGCCATCAACTGATCAATGTATAAACAGAATATGGCATAGAATATTAGCCATAAAAAGGAATGAAGTATTGATGCATACTATAACATGACATGAACCTTGAAACACTACACTATGTTAAAGTACCCAGTCACAAAAGGGCATACATGATTCCACTTATATGAAATGTCCAGCACAGTCAAATCCATAAAGCCACTAACTAGATTGTAGATTGCTTAAAGCTGGGGAAAGAGAAGACAGTAACGGGAACTGTTAATCAAGTTTCTTTTCTGGGGGGAGGCGGGGGGAGACGGGACAACAAAATTGTTCCAAAATTGGATTGTGGAGATGGTTGCACAATTGTGTGAAAATACTAAAACCACTGAATTATATACTTCAAATGGGTGAATTGTATGGTATATGAATTATAGCACAACAAAGTTGTTTAAAAAAGAAAAAGGAAAGAAGAAGGGAGGGAAGGAAGGGAAACAGAAGGAAGGGAGGGATAGAGGGCCTTTATAGATGCATAAAACTGGTATGTGAACCATGCTAAATGACCCAATGCTTACAATTCCAGAATTATTTAGGATAAAAGGGATATGAGAATTTTTGTACACATTTTATCTCATTTACTCTTTCTGCTCAGTCAACTTAAATTACTTAAAATGAATAATAGTACCCAGGCCAACAATATTTCTGAGGGCCACTAAAGAGGAATCTACTAATTTGGAGATAAAGAATATCAATCCATCATCTTAACTTACCTCATTTTGCATTCACATAACTGGGTACCTATATTAATTTATCTGCTATGCAGTAAATATCTCTGCACCTCATATATGCTTATATTTTAACAAAGAAATCATGTATTACTGTAGTTTAACTATGGTGATATATTCTGCATACTTATAATGGTATGATCATTTCCTCAATTTTGTTTCCTCAATAGTGAGTTGATTCTCCTTGACAATTCAGCACTTATTATTAGTCCTTAGTTCCATTACATTTCCCTCCTCCTCTACTCACCTCTAAAAAGTTTGTTCTTTCTGGCTTTCCTATGCCGACCCATCTTTTCCCTAGGTTTATGTGCAACGAATGAGTAATATCAAAGTGAGTACAACTGGGGAGAATCATGAGGAGTCATATGAAAGAATACCTGTTAAAGTTATAAAGTTTTGGCAATTATATTACCTTAGCTGCAGAAACACCCGGGAAAACCTGCATATGTATTTAAAACACACAGAAAACAACTAAGCTCTTTCAATTATAGCTACGCTTTGTTGAAAACCTTTTATGGAGATTCAAATATATAATGATAAATTACTTTTAAAATCTGCTCAAACTGAATATGGGAAAGCTTATCCTACAAAATGTCTCACAGTGGGTTCAAAGCCAGATAACCTTTCAACCACCTTTCTGTGTGTGTAATCTATGACTTTGTGCATAAACAGAGAATTTTATTTGAAACATGTCAAGTATCTGCATAAATTCATTTAAAAAGAAAAACAGCTTCTGATGAATGCAGTGACATTCACTTAAATCAAAGCCAAACTGCTTACACCATATTTATACCAACTCTGGGTACATAATCAGTTCTTTTATATTATTCACTGCTAAAATTAACTCCAGAAATCAACAAAATAATCTATTTTAAGATCTCTATAATGAAAAGTTTAATTTTTAAATAGCTGGATATTTTTTAATGAACCAAAGTCAGAAAGGAGATTAAATCTTCTATCTAAATGTTTATCCATTACAGTTTCTTTTACGAGAAAAACCACTCCTTAGTTTACTGGTGCCAGAAGGCAGGGGGAAAGAATTAGCTAGATAAAAAAAGAACAGAATAAATACAAACTAAGTGGAAAAAATCATCTGTGTCTATTTTTCAACATTAGAATCAAAAAGCCTTCCAAGAAGCTTTCCAAAGTTTTGTACCAATTTTAGATTTGCAAGTGTAAAGTGATTAATGTTATTTTTACAAACCAACCAAACATATGCATTCATTTAACATTCCCATCTCATAAGACAGAGTTTAGCTCTTAGTAAATGTCCAACAAATTATATGAAACCAATCCAATTGTTAGGTGTCTATCACCTGTTAAGCCCACAAAACTTCCTGACAACACACTAATGACAAAAAAGATAAGTTAATGAATTTGGTATTCAAATCCTAACTCATATGGTGCTTCATTCAGCTCTACTATCCATTTTCCATCTTATCTTAGACATACTGTTTCACTCAATCCTAAATATTCCTTCTGGTGTCTGCCAACTCTTCCTGCTCCTTTTGTTCTACCCAGCCTATTAGCTTTCAACAAGCCATACATTACAAATTGATGCTTACCAATCAACAACAAAAATTCTTTAGTAAATGTAAAGAAGGGTAGCATCTACAGAAGTACTGAAGTTAGTACAGCTACTTTGTTGAGGATGCATTTTTTTTTTTAATTTCTACTTTAAATTTACAGTGGGCTCATTAAAAGTTTATTTCACAAGATGGAAAGAGAGAATGTGGACATACTTTCACTGGAAAGGTATACGGATAACCTAAAGCTTTTTGACTCCCTTGCCATCCATGTAGAGGATATTCTCTAACAACAAAGAATTTTAGATTTTGCATTATGGAAGTCCCTACCTGGCTAATCCTCAGTTTCATGTCATTGCCATGGTCTATGAAACAGAAGTGGAGAGCTAACTTGATGTAACCTTAGCTTTTGGGAACTTGTTTGGGATACGAACACACTGACCACTTTCTGGACTTTTCATCTATAGGTATTCAAACAGCCAAACTTAAAAGCAGTCATCAATTAAAAAGAAGACAATGACTGCATGGTGCAGTCTTAGAAGCAATGATTTTCCATAAGAAAGTCACAAGTCCTTTACATCAGAAACTGGGGGTCAGAGTGGGGAAGACTCCTTCAAGCCATTTATGCCCCTTCAATCCAACCCCAGTTGAGAATATTCACCTTTTGGGAGCAGATCATATCCCAGAAGGGGATTAGGGCAATGAAAAATGTTCAAAATCATGCCTATAAAAGGATATGCCTATATGAACTTTCCCTTATAGCTCTTCACAGTCTGACAGTGAAAACCCCAACATTTAGAAATCCCAACCCTATGTCTATCACTACCCTTTATGTCAGAAGGTATGAAGAATTATTTAAGGCTATTCAATAACCAGAGGTTATAGGTTATAAAACAGTTGGATTAAGAATGATGATAACATTTGACTAAGTTGCACATTTAACTGAGTAAAAGTTCTAACAAACAATCAAAAACTGAAGGGAGCGGGTATAGCTCAGTGGTTGAGCACCTGCTTCACATGTACGAGGTCCTGGGTTCAATCCGCCTCCCCCACCCCAAAAAACTGAAAGTGGCTCTAAAGTAGGGAAAAATGTATCAACATGTTAATATTTAAAGAGGTTACATTTAAACAGTTAAGAGTATGTGGGAGTTTTAATAATTTTTAAAAAGCTATCATTCCAACTGGGTATTTTAGGAAAAAGAGGTAAAAATAAACGTAATTGTTGCCCTGGGATTTAAATGAGCAATTGCTTATTAACAATAAGAAGAAGGTATCTTTCTAGATGCTGTAGTTAATCTATTGGTAGGAGTCTACACACCAAATTTACAAGTAGCTGTTTTTTTTTCACTTTTTCTTGTTTCTTTTCTTCCTTTTAAATTATTTTTAGCAGCTATGGGTATTGTTAGTCACCACAGTACAGTCTCAAGTCTCATTTTTTAAATATCTGGCTCACAGAACACCTTTTCTTAAGCCGTCCCATTTGTGATAACTGCATGCCAAGCTGGTCAATCTGCCTTTATGAGTCCTTAATAATACAGGAAATCTTGCCTTATAATTAAGTTTTATAAGAACCTGTCTAGCCCTCCTTACAGAGTGGCTCCAATTCAACTGAGTAAACAGAAGTCTGATTGGTTCCTACTGGCATCTAATCTCTATATAAACTCAATACAGAAAAAAAAAGTCAGATCATTTTAATGCCTGAGGATTATAACAAATTCATGCCAAAGCTTCTTGCCATTTGAACTCAAGGATGGATTCTTGTAATGTTACACATAACTTCCTCTAACACAATGTCTGCCTTACACTCTGAAGGTATTCAATAAACATTTGTATGCATTTGAATTAGTTATGACACTAAATGTGAAATAAGGAATTTAACTCCTTAACATGACCTCATAATTTTAAGTTGGTTATATTAGGTAGATACTAGAGAATGCTATATGTTTTTAGTTTAGTCTAAAAATTAAGATAATGTTACACTACATGCTAACCCTTAAAAGACAGTGATATTTTCTTCATTCAGTTCTTTGAGGCTAACCTACAAATTATTTCACCCTATACTAATAAAGACAATTTTTTTTTCATATGGCATCTGAATTCTTTATCACAAAAAAAGATCTTTGGCAGCACAGGTAGTATAAAACTTTAGTCCATGCAGGTCATGCTTGGATTTAAAGACCAAGATGGTACACTGACTTGGTAAAGCAGTTTATAGTGGTGCAAATCTTCCAGAGCAAGGCGTGGGAATAGGCACGTAGCCACATATTCCGGCACCTTAAAGAAATTTCATTTGCATCATAGATGTCTCACATCTGCTTCAAAGAGATGTAAATTCATTATCTGTGAAGCGTAAAACCTCTACAGTCTTTTACAGATTAAACAAATAATGAATGTGAATTCTTACCTTTCATGGACAACAGATCTAGAGTTACACATACAGCAACAAGGTAAGGCTCTCCTAAGAGGGGTGATACAGATAAAGTTGCAAAACCGAGCAGTAGAGAGATACAGTGAGAAAGCAGAAATGCCTACCTTTTCAGGCAAATGAAGAATGGTATGCTCTCCTGCACTAAAGTGTGACAGAGATTTATATGCAGCATTTGCAACAACTGGGTCCTAGATGGGGTAAAAGAAAAGAAAACAAGCAAAAGAAACAATACATATTAAACATCAGTTCCAAAGGAAGAAAGAAAATTCTCCCTGATCAACCTCAAGGTGCTATAATCAGTGTTCAAGCTTTGCTTAGACCAAACGGACATTTACTAGTAATTTCAGAAGAGAGATTAAGGAACTTTATCCTCATTTCTAAAGAAAGTATTATTGAGGGAGGAGTGGAATGGTCTGAGGAGGGAAGTAAAAATGAATGGGAAAAGTTATCAGTATTAAATACATTTCTGGAGACTCTAACCCAATTAGAGAATAGAGAGAAAATATCTTTGTACAGAGTGGATCAGAAGCATTAAATTTTTTATCCTAGTTTGGACATTAAATATAAAGCAACTCCTAATTACTCAGTTCCCCATGAGACTGTAGGGTTTAATGGAAGGAGTATGGGGGGGTTAGAGTCTGTTGGGCCTGGGTCTGGGTTCCGTTTCTCTACCTAATAACAGGACAGATGAGCCTTTTGGAATCTAAGCTCTTTCACCCAGGAGATGAGTATAACAGTACCCTCTTCTCTATATGCCTTGATTTGAAATAACATCTAAAAAATTGACTGGGTTTTTTGTTTGTTTGGTATACTTATTGGTTGGGAAGGGGGCAAAGTAGAAAAGGGAAGGACTATATGAAAATATGAAATACTGGCAACAGTGTCTCTTCACATTTGTCATATTCACAAAGTTTATGTTTACTAATTTTTATTAGAGAATCTGTGGGATTACAGATCATGCAAAAAACACAGCATTCCCATATACCATCCTGTTATTAATACCTTGCGCATTGAAGTGGTACATTTGTTACAATTGATGAAAGCACATTTTTATAATTATACTATTAACTGTAGTCCCCAATTTAACTTAGGGTTCACTGTTTGTATACAGCAGTTCCACGGATTTTTAAAATTTATATTACCATATATGCAATCTAACATTTCCCCTTTTAACCACAATCCAATATATATTTCAGTGCTATTAATTACATTCATAATATTGCGCTACCATCACCACCATCAATTACGGAAACATTCTCATTAAGTTCACATTTTAATGAAAATTTATTAATGGGCACAAGTTGAGAATAGTTGTTAAACCTAAACTTAAGAGTCACAGCTATTTAAAATCAAGAAGTCATTTCAAGGGAGTTGTATTTTTTATTCTTAGAGTCTTATTTAACAATGTATTCTTCAGATTTTTTCTGTTTCACGGGCACCCATTATGGTAGTACCTTGTTTTGAGTGTGAGTCCAGAGGAAGCTGAGGACTTGAACTTTAAAACTCTGAAAAATCAGCAAACACCAAAATAAAATTTAAAGACAAAGTTAAAGCTGAGAATAAACTATCTTAAGTAGAAAATAGTGGATAGTCAGTCACTTTTAAAATTATACCACCAATAACTGACTTAATCTAGATTTACCCATCAATGTAAATATGGAATTGTTCCTGATTCCCTACCCAGAAAAGAGTTCTCCCTGCTCCAAGCTGCCATAATGATACATAGCACACGTTAGCATCTGGTACGATTATCTACATATGTGGTTAACTTCCTATTGGGCAGTGACTATGACTTTTTCATTTCAAATGCCTAGAACAGTTCCTCAGAGATGGCAAATATTTACCAAATAATTGATTGAAAATAAAAAGTCCTTTGTCTTCCAATGCTCAGTGTCATCTTCAGTTCAGCCACATCTAATTTCTTACCATTGTAAATCATAAAAGGTTCTTCTGTACCTCCTTTACTTTGCACATTATATTCCCTAAATTTCAGTGGGAAAAGCATCATTTTATTATTTCTTCCTCTGTTTAGACACCATCTTTCTCTCAATAACTACCATGTTGGTGAAGTTTCTTGCCTGACATAGAAGTACTCAATAAATATTTTTTTAGTGACTGAATAGAATTCTTAACACCTCTACTCCCTTACTTATAAAAAATAAAAAAATAATATCTTTCTTTCAGATATTAGAACTAATTGGTATAAACTAACCAAAAGAATGCTGGGGATATGATAGGTACCCAGAAATAGTATCTATTATTATTTATTTATATCTATAAGGCCCAGCACACTTTTAATAAATATGTTCTGAGTCAATGACTAAATATGCAAAGGCATTATGAAAAGCAATTCAGAGAATACAATGCAATTGAAACTTGGAATCTATTTTCAACAAGCTTATATTTAACAGGGAAAATAATGTATGTAAACATATTTCTGTAGAATAAAATAGAAATAGATGCCCTATGAGCAGTATGGATAAAGTACTTTGGAAACAAAAGACTCCAGGCTGCAGATAAATTCTTAAAGGATGGGGATGGGTTAAACCAATCCTTTATTTCCTAAAATATGTCTTAAAAGTAGAGATGAAAAGGAAGGTAATTCTAGATAGAGCAAACAACATGAACAAAGGAAAAGAAATAGAAAACTTTGAAGATAGCTATAGAAAACTATAAGTGGTCTAGTTTTCCTGGAGTGCAGGATGTAGAAAAGCAGAGTGAGGCCAGATTCTGAAAGACCTTACAGATTAGGCAAACACAAGCCCTGGGGTGACTAAAAGATAGCAATGGCATGAGAGATGTTTTGGGAAAATTAAATTTAACTCTAGCATTCATCCAAGCAAATTCTAGGCAGGTAGAACAAAATAAATTATATAAACACACAAACATACACAGAGAAAGAAAGAGAGAAAGAGGTGTCTCCCTCTGCTGTTTCTTCACTTCTGCTTCCAAGGGGAATATGGTCACTGAAAGGAATCCCTCAACTAGGAGGAAGGAATGAATGCAAAGATCCCAAAGAAGTCTGTCTGAACAAAAGAGGCATCCTAATGTTATAGAAGCATGAAGATGAATCAAAATAACATGCCAGTGGAAGAGAATGTAAATTTAGAAGGGAGGATGGGCAACAGAGAAGGATGGACACCTAGTTCAAAAGCAATTCATAGCCATTGGTAAACAAACATAAGAAACCATCACACAAACCACATATTTTAACTCGTAATTAAATCTGAACCACTCAAAATACAAGCAATAGAAAATATGTGATTTCAGCCCTTGAACACAGAAAATAAATATACACAATATGCCCATACTTTGGAATTTAGTCTTAGCTCATTATCAGCAGTTCTACAGACTCTCTGACAATATATGGGCAAGTACCTATGAATAGGAGTCTTAAAAAAGACTGTTGGTGAACTAAATACTCTAGAAGTCACACACTGATTCTTTTTTTAATACCTTAAATCAAAATTCCAAAAAGTCCTGAATTGATCCATTCATTCATTCCACGACTACTTATTGAATACATATTATGTACCAGGCACTATATCCTCAGTAAGGACAAATTTGATTTTATTCTTTGCACAGCATTTAGAATGATTAGAAGAAGTATTAACCTATAATCCTGTCTAATCATATGACCTGAAACAGGCAAGAAACTATTATTGGAACCTTATGGAGTAGTAGTTTATCAAAGTCTGTGAAGCACTAAATCAAAGTAAAAGTTCACCCAGACCACAACTGAAAATCAATTGCTTCTCTTGAAAGGAAAAGGAAAAAAGGTGAGCATGAAAGAGATTCAGCTTACAAAAGCAGAGACATAAATTTAATTTGCCACTGTCTGACTCCTTGTTTCACTTCAAATAAAAGATACCAAAGGAAAAGTTAAGCAGCAATATATGAATCTTATACCACCAAGTGCTTTTAACTCACACAATGACAAACACTAAGTAATTTATAAAATTATTTTCCTCTATGACAGTATGATTTTGCAATGGTCCTTAAAATTACAGACAATATAGAAAAATAAGTGAACTAACATGTAAAAGTCAAATCTCCATGGCAAAGCTAGAAGCAAAACACAAATGAAAACACAGCTATACTATTGGAAGAGTCTGCCCTGCCTTTATTAAAGTCTCTGTAAGGTACTTTTCAGAACTTAAAAATTAACAAAATGAACTTAAACTGTTATGAATTCTGTCATTTTAGAAATATTATTTTGAACACATTGGCTTTTAAAATCTTGACCATAACTCTTATAATACAACATGTTAGCATTAATTTGGTTACTTGGCAAGTGAGAAGACTTGAAGGATGCAAAATTGATAAGGGTAGATGCCCTCCTACTCCTAAGTGCCCATGAAGTTATCAATGTGTTCTAGGAAAAAAATTACTAATGGATTTCTGGTCAAAAGATTATGAATATTTATTTCAAAAGTTATTATAAGACACATGGCTTTCCAATGTAGAAACAAGCAACTTACTGAATTTCAAATGCATACCTCATATTCTGCTGTATTGACTGTTAAGGAAGGAACCAGAGAAAACAGTTCACTTAGGGTCTTTAAAATGAGAGGTCTTGTGTCACAGCTCAGTTTTGGGGAGAGAGCATTCCAAGTGGAGCGAATGCAAACAACCTGTGATGGAAATAAAAGAGTTAATAATTAAAGAAATCCTGACTCAAAAGAAGCCATTTGTAGGGAGCAGATGTAGCGCAATGGTTGCGTGCCTGTCATTTGTTAGTAGGACTGTTTTTTGTTTTTAAAACAATTTATTGAGGTATATCATTCATGCATGAACATACATAAACTATAAGTGTTCAGTAAGCATCATGATCTTACAAAACAAACACGCATAACATCATACAGGGCTCCCACACATCATCCCCCCTCCAAACACCCTGCATTGTTGTGAAACATTTGTTAACAAATCATGAAAGAG
>JAQZBX010076535.1:0-14413 GCA_029593785.1 Cabassous unicinctus | reverse complement strand
GAGGAGAACAATAAGTCTGTTAAATTCTAAGCTACAGTGCTAATAGCTCTGATGTAAATGCCTGACTGACTTAAGCCCATTATAAAGTAGATTTCCTTAAATCTCTAATGTGAGGTAAAAACTACTGCTTTAAAAATAGTTTAGGATCTTAATGACCTTTTAGATAGTAAACGTTAAAATGTAACAATGGGTTAGTGCTACAATTAGGTATGCTAATTTACCACAAGTCTGGTTTATCTAACCTTAGCATCAGAACAGGAATTTCTAAGCCACAAGTTAATGTTCTATAAAGTTAACATCCTAATGCTTACCTAAAGTCTATAGTGTGCCTACAACCTTGCTTAGCTATAGAAAGAATGCTTACATAAACTTTACATAACTACAGAAGGAATGCTTACAAGCCTGCCCAAAGAATAGTATATAAAAACTGAGCTATCCTACATTGAAAAAGAATAAAGAGATATACGTGGATTTTCACTCAACTTGGTGTACGACTCATCTTTTCTCGCCAACGCCCTTAATCACCTTCAGTCTTGCTCCCTCGTGCCTCGGCTGGACCGCGGCTAGCATGGGAAATGGAAATGACTCACAAGACCAAAAAGGATTGACTAGGAATTTCTGAGAATTACCCCAAATCCTGTAGTCATAGCCTCAGACCCAGGAGAGTACTTACTATGTACCTTGGTAAAGGTGTTTCCACCTGGGAAACAGGATTTTTAACCTGGAAGTGTCTATCTCTACAGTCAAATTGTTTCTGTAGCTTTACCAGGGACAGCTACAGCTTGGAAACCTTCAACATGCTGTTTAGGAAGCCTAGACAACAGGTAGCTGTTGCAGGGAGTGGCAGATAACTAACTCTTAGATGGACAAGAAATAGTCATGTTTCTAGACACCAAAGGGATTTGAAACTTAGGATGCCTGGAAGCCATGACTGAATATAAATGATCTCTGTGGGAAAGGGCTCCTGATGTTTGTAGAAGCCCAAGATAAATTTAAGCAAATTTAAACATGATTTACTACCTTCCTTCTGTCTTAATTTCTTCATCCATAAAATGTTGGTGGTATTTTAAACCAAATTTTACTTTGAATAAAAAAATATATTTTATAAGTAGAGTGCTTTGAAATAAGCTTAATAGTGAGTGTTCAATAAATGTTTATTTATAACAAAAATAATAAATCATTATTTAGTTATCAGGTCCAGAAGCTATTTCTGAGTCAAGGGAGTGATAATTCATGACCTCTTTATGAGTAGTATGAAGTTTGAGTCTGAGACATTATATCAAGTTTGAGAAAATTGTATACAGGTTGAATAGATTTATGTGGAAGTGTGAGATTCCTGATTAAAATATACCAATCACAGAAAATAAACTAATCCTTAGAGAAGGGGAAATTGTTCACAATTTTTCAAATTTTCTATATAGAATCAAATGACTTCAGGTCAATGGCTTATACCTGAAAGTGATAATTCTAACAGGGTGAAACACCTCACAGGATTGAGAAAATGGCAATTTTACATTGAAAATTTTCCATCTACAATATTAGAAAATCTGCATTGACTATTAAAATAGCTACAAAAGATAGTCTTAATAATAGATGTCCTGATTTAAAGTAAGTAATCTAACAAATATGCTTCATTAATTTAGATATGAAGCATGGAAATAATTTTAATAAAATGGAAAATGGATATCTTTTAAATCATGTAATGTGCCCCAAAGAGCATGAGATAAAAATTATAAATTGTATTCTTGTTTATTTATGAAAATTCACTGTCATTGCTATGGTTCAAATTATGTTTTAAAAGCTTTTTAACTTGAAAACAGAATCTAAGTCTTCACAAATTTAAGCAGTTGTCATTAAACTTTTCTTTTTTGTCCCATCCTCATGCATCCCAATTTAGGTGCTTATTTTCTACTTCTCCCTATTAATTGCCTTCTATGGAATGCCTCAAATTATGTTTACATTTTATTTCTTTTTAACTTCTTAAGGTTGGTACTTATATTGCTTATTTGGTTTTTTCCACAATATAAAGCAAATAATTATCCTATGAATATTGGTTTAGTTTTTTTTTCTCTTTCAGGATGTGGTGCTTTCATATATAAATTTATTGGATAATTGTGATTCCATTCTATCTTTCTTTGGATATATTGGATGTTGAACATCAAAAAAGGTTGGGTTTAGATATAATTCAACATGAGAGGATAGTCTTATGCTTTATTGTTTGAGTTCATACTTTATTCATATTGAAACTATTTTGTTTTATAGTATGGTTGGTCTTTGCATTTCTATCCGTGTATTGTTAGAGTGTAAAAGGCAAGGAGGCAATAATAATTGCTTTTGTTCAACTGTTTGTTTTATATCAATAATAGTTAGACTAATGCCTATATCATTACTGGTGATGGAATTTGAGAAGACCCAATAAATAATCTCTTTTTAACCCACTGGATTACTGAATAAAAGGAAAACAAATGACTGGTCAATGGATATCAGATATTAGACTTTTTTGACAGAGATGTTGGGCGATGTGATTTTGATGTGTAGAAACAAAAAGGTGACTAACACTGAAAAACAGCACTAAGCAGTTATGTCCACACAGACAAAAATGGGCTGAGCAAAGACAAGAATGCTTCTTCAAGGCAATTAACACTTTTATGTATGACAGCAGCACTGAGGATGCAGAACACCTGCTTCCTGGTGGCTATTGAAGAGATCAGGAAGGAGAGCCTGAGCAGAACACTCACCTATCCTTAAGGCACCAAAGACCTAATTCACTACTTTTCTTTTGCTGAGAATTTGTACAATATTTTTGTAAAATATATTTTTGAATGAAATGAGACATGAATGATTTGGCAGCATTACAAACTTTGTTACATCCCCTCAAGATTGAATGTGTAGGTAATTCTTTGTAATACAGTTAATCTCCATTTCATGACATAAATCCTATTACTCCATATTGGAGTCCACTATGAAATGAGTTTGCTTTGGCTTCCTTCTCTGAATATGTCATTATCACAGTCTGCATTTGACCATATAAATTGTTTTTTGTTCATCTATGGATAGCACCTTTGATTTCTTTTAACAAAATTTTGTAATTTTCAATGTATAATTCTTTGCATACTCCTTAAATTTATTTCCAGGCCCATGCACTTACTTGGTCTAATGCAGTTTTGGGAGTCAGGCAGAGATAGCATGGCCCAATTTTCTCCTACCACAGATAATAGAGCCAAACAGAGTGGTGAGTTAAAACTTCATGCATATCCAGGCACAAGGACTCAAGTCCACAGAGACCCAGGGTGAAATGCAAGGTACTGAGGTGTGCTGTATATAAAAGGGACCCTAGAGGAAAAAGAGAGAGACCATAGCAGAAAGGTTGGCAAAAGCTGTGCACACCAAATCCAATTTCTATTGGCTGGACCACCTAAACACAAAATGGAATTTTCTGGATGGATTCA
Source organism: Cabassous unicinctus (assembly GCA_029593785.1). Taxonomy (NCBI): domain Eukaryota; kingdom Metazoa; phylum Chordata; class Mammalia; order Cingulata; family Chlamyphoridae; genus Cabassous; species Cabassous unicinctus. Next base: position 10,964 of record JAQZBX010076535.1, on the reverse strand, counting down.
CCTTTATACATTGACCCCATCTGGATATATGGAGTAGGATATGCTAACAGGGAAGAAATTGGAATCACTAAAGTCTCACAGAAAAAAAATTGGGACCTGGACAACAGAAATGCGGTAAGATAAGACAGGATCAAGAACCAAAACATATAAAGAAAAAGGGCACTGAATGAGGGAGAGAATTTAAACAAATCATAGGAGCTGTGGAGAAAATTCTGCACAAAAGCAAACAGAAGAGATTGAGATTCCAGAGAAGGAACAGAAGAAAGGAAGCTTTATCCTGGAGGCCTAACAATTGCAAAAGAAGTGCAATCTTAAAACTGTACCACATATCCAGGGAAAGACGAGATAAAGAAGAGCTTAGAAAATCTGAACATTTAAACATGGGGTACTCCAAAGGTCCAGAAAAATTTGGACAAAGAGTTAAAGAAGAGACTAAAGCCAAAAACAATAAAACCCTAGGCAAGAGTGAGAAATGGACCTTCAGATTTGACTCATCAGGATAATCAGATGCTTGGACCTCAGCAAAGGATGACAAACCATACTAAGAAACAGGAAGATTTAGCTCAGTCAATGGAACAAATTTAAACTTCAGCAGAGACAAAGAATTTGAAACAATTAATAACAAAGAATTTCAAACAGATCTTAAATAATACAAGGAGATAAAGAAAATATGGATATAGAGCTAAAGGATATTTAGAAGACAATTTGTGAGCATAAAGAATTTGAAAGTTTATAAAGAAACAAAAATTATTGGTATGAAAGGCACAATAATAGAGAGTAAAAATACACTAGAAGGATACAAAAAAATATTTGAACAGGAGAAAGAAATAATCAGCAAATTAGAAAACAAGAAAAATAACATCATAGAGTCAGAAGAACAAATAAAGGAAAAAGAAAAATACTGAGCAGTTCCTCAGGGATTTAGGAGACAGCATAAAGCACTCAATCATCCATGTCAAAGGGGTTCCAGAAAGAGAAGAGAAGGGAAAAGGTGTATAAAGAATATTTGAAGGAAATATGATAAAAAATTCTCCAAGTCTTATGAAAGTTATAAATATACATGTCCAAGAAGTGTAACATACATCAAACAGAATAAATCCTAATAGACCTATTCCAAAACGCTTACAAATAAGAGCGCCATGTGTGAAAGACAGAGAATTTTGAAAGTATCAAGAGAAAAGTGATTTATCACATATTAGGATCCTGAATAAGACTAAGTACCAATTTTCCATCAGAAACGATGGAGGCAAGAAAGCAGTGGTGTGATATATTTAAGGTACTGAAAGAGAAAAACTGCCAGCCAGGGATTTTTACCCAGCAAATGTGCCATTCAAAACTGAAGGAGAGAGGAGTTGGAGGATGGCATCGGCTTAGGAGGGTAACTGCGGACAGCTCACAGAACATGGCAGATAGTGGACGGGGTCCTGCACGGGGGTCTGTGCTGTGGGCATGTGGAGTGAGAAGCTTGGGACATCTATCTGGGCAGATCGATGGCATGGATTGAACCATAGATATTCGTGAGTTTTAAGCCTGCCTGTGGTGGTTAACACAGTCAGTTGACCCCCACACTTATGGGGAAAAAGAAAAGCCAGTTGGAAGCATGACACCCGTCCGGTAACTGGGTGACACGGCCGGTGGGAGGGGGCATTTTCTGAAGGGGTAGCTCTGGAAAGAGAGATTTATTTTCTGGGGATTTGGCTCCCTGAAGCCCACTGCAACTTAGATGAAAAAAATCAGCTGCAGTGAATCGGAACCCAGAGGAGGGGAGGGGTTAATCTGTTGAGGGAGTTGATTTGACTAGCTGCCCAGGGATAAGCCCCAGGCCCCACGGAGCTGGGGAGAGGGGCAATCTCCAAGACAGGCAGAGTTCTGACAGAAAGCAGAGAAGGGATATATAAGCAGTTGATCTGGCTGCCTGGACCCCCTCATAATTTTGGGTAGCAGATAAGCCAGCTTGAAAGAGTGCCAGGCTGAGGGGAGAGGTGAATCTGTAGAGTAAAATTTATTTAACTACAGCCCAGTGATGCAGGGGCTCTGATCCAGAAGGGCGGAGTCTGCCATTTATACCGTTCTACACTGACAAACATCAGACTTTTACGTCCCTGGGGAATCCAGAAATTGGGAAGTGCTTGATTAGTTTCCACGAGCCCAGTTAGGGTCCCCTCCATGAGGGGGTGGTCTAGAGAAGGACTTATTTTTGGTCCTGTATTATGCCAAATAAATAAATGAATAAATAAATATAATGGTCACTTTAATAAAGGAAAAATGTATTCTTTTTAATTTAGTTTAATAGCCAAAATCTGCTTCAGGACTTGCATATAAAAACTCTGTGGGGAAATTGTTTGACAAACACAAGCAGGCTGAGAGGATCCATGGGACACCAGGGAATATTGATACCCTTAGCTTTGTTTGACTGCTTGCCCGTGTGGTTGCTTGCTTTTTCTCTGTTTATTTGCTGCCTCTTGCTTTTCTTTCCTCTTTTCTCCCCCCTTTCTTCTTTCTTTCATTTTTTAAAAATTAGGTGCTCCTAGGTTCTCTCTTCTTTGCTGTGGTTCTTCTTCAGTAATTTCCCAATCTCATTATATTGATTTTCTATTCCAAACTATCTCTGATCCCTCTCTCATCTTTCTGCCTTCTGCTTTTTGTTGTGGCTATTAAATACCACATTTTTTCCATATGCCCACAACTCAAGGGTGTCAATTTCTATTCCCTGTATTTTGTTTTTTCTTTCTTTATTAATATTACCTCTTTCCTTTTAGCCCTTCTTAACTTTTTCTATCCCTCCTCATAATTCTAGCCTTCTAAATCATTATAAATATATTCCTCTATTTGGTTTCCCAGTCCATTGTAGGTACTCCACTTTCTTTTCTATTATTCTACACTGCCTATATGAGTTAAATATTCACTTCATTAAGACTTATTTGGCCCATCTTCTAACTCTTTTCAATATTACTATTATCCTTCTTCCTTTCTCACATCTTTGGATTCCTCCAGTCCTAATCTTTTGCCTTCAAGGGAACATAGAAAGAAGCAAGGAAATAAAATAAGAAGAAAAAGTATCAAAGAGAAAACTTTACACACACACAGGACCACCAGCTAAATAAAACTCTAGGGCAGAGAGAGAAGCTAATCAACTGAATAAGTCCATCAAGATTAAATGATGACTAGAGGGCAAGAAAAAATTACAAACCACACTGAGAAGCAAGAAAATATGGACCAATCCATTTAACAAACTAAAAACCAGGAAGTGAAGCAGAACATTGAACAACTAATCAAAGCTTTCCAAACAAATATCATGGACCAACTTAAAGAAGTGAAGGAAAACATTAAGAATATAAAGAAGACACTGGGAGAAGATACTGAAGAAATTGTGAACACTCCCAAAAAGATAATGGATATGATGGTGACCAATGGCACAATCCAAGAAATCAAAAAGACGCTGGATTCACATAGCCGCAGATTTGAACAGGCAAAAGAAAGAATTAGTGATATGGAAGACAATACATCTGAAATCAAACAGAAATTACAAAAATAGACAAAAAGATAGAAAAAATCCAGCTGGGACTCAGAAAATTAACCGACAACACAAAACATTCAAACATATGCATTATGGGCATCCCAGAAGGAGAAGAGAAGGGAAAAGGAACAGAAGTGTTGAAGGGAATAATGGCTGAAAACTTCCCAACCCTATTGAGAGACATGGATGTGCAGATCCAGGGAGCAAAGTGCACCCCAAACAGTATAAATCCCAACAGGCCAACTCCAAGTCATATACTTGTCAAAAAGTCCAATGCTCTAGACAAAGAGAAAATACTCAAGGCAACAAGAGAAAGGAGAACCATCACAACAAGGGAAGCACAATAAGATTAAGTGCTGATTTCTCAGCTGAAACCATGGAGGAAAGAAGACAGTGGTATGACATAGTCAAAATACTAAAAGAAAAGAACTTCCAGCCACAAATTATCTACACAGCAAAACTGGCATTCAAAAATGATGGAGAGCTTAAAATAGTCACAGATGAACAGAAATTAAGAGAGTATGTCAATAAGAAACCTGCACTTCAAGAAACACTAAAGGAAGTTCTACAAGTTGAAAGGAAAAAACAAGGGAGAGAGTTGGAGGAGAGTTTAAAAGCAACTAACAAGACAAAAAACAAAAACAAAACATCATATGACATACATTAACCCAAAGAAAAATGTCTGAAGTAAGAAATTCATTACGAGTAATAACACTGAATGTTAATGGACTAAATTCACCTATCAAGAGAAACAGATTGCCAGAATGGTTAAGGAAATATGATCCATCTATATGCTGTCTACAAGACACCCAACTGTGACCCAGGAATTCAAGGAGGCTTTAAGTGAATCGGTGAAAAACCATATTACAAATAACAATAGCCAAAAACAGACAGGAGTAGCTATTCTAATATCAGGCAAAATAGACTTTAAATGCAAAACTATCATAAGAACAAAGATGGACACTGTATATTAGTAAAAAGGGTAATCTCTCAAGAACAGAGAACAATCATAAACATTTATGCACCTAATCGGGGTGCCTCAAAATACATGAAGCAAACCCTGGAAAAACTAAGTGGAGAAATAAATGCCTCTACTATTATAGCAGGAGATTTTAACACACCATTATCATCATTAGACAGAACATGTAGACAGTGAATCAGTAAAGAAAAAAATGCTCTCAACCATACATTAGAGGACCTGGACTTAATAGACATATACAGAACACTGCACCCAAATACAGCAGGATTTACATTCCTCTCAAGTGCACATGAATCATACTCCAAGATAGTTCACATGCTAGGCCACAGAACAACTCTCAATGAATTCAGAAAGACTGAGATTATACAAACTAATTTCTCTGAACACAATGGAATGAAATTGGAAATCACTAGTGGCCAGAGAAAGAGGTTAGGCACAAGGATATGGAAGTTAAACAACACAGTCTTAGACAAATCGTGGGTCAAGGAGGAAATCTCAAAAGAAATCAGCAACTACTTTGAAACTAATGAAAATGACAGCACAACATATCAAAACCTATGGGATGCAGCAAAAGCAGTCCTGAGGGTGAAGTTCATAGCCATAAATTCATATATTAAAAAAGAAGAAATAGCTAAAATTGAAGATCTAACTGCACACTTGGAGGAATTGGAAAAATAAAAACAAATTTAATCAAAAGGAAGTAGAAAGAAGGAAATAACAAAGATTTGAGCAGAACTAAAGGAAATTGAGAATAGAAAAGCACTAGAAACAATAAACAAAACCAAAAGCTGGTTCTTCGAGAATATCAATAAAATTGACAAACCCTTAGCCAGACTAACAAAGAAAAAGAAAGAACAGATTCAAATACACAAAAAAGGAATGAGCAAAGGGATATCACTACTGACCCCACAGAAATAAAGAGTATTATAATAGGAAACTTTGAAAAATTATATGCCAACAAGAATGATAATTTAGAGGAAATGGACAAGTTTCTAGAACTCACAAACAGCCTACATTGATGAAAGAAGAAATTGATGAACACAACAGTCCAATTACAAGTAAACAAATAAACGCAGTCATCAAAAACCTCCTTACTAAGAAGAGCCCAGGACCAGATGGCTTCACAGCTGGTTTCTACCAAACATTCCAGAAAGAGCTAACACCAATTCTGCTTAAGCTCTTCCAAAAAATAGAAGTAGATGGAATATTACCTAACTCATTCTACAATGCTAACATTACTGTAACACAAAACCAAACAAAGATACCACAAAAAAGGAAAATTACAGACCAGTTTCTCTCATGAACCTAGATGGTAAAATCCTCAACAAAATACTTGCTAATCACATTCAACAACATATCAAAAGGATTATACACCATAACCAAGTGGGTTTCATCCCGGGGGTGCAAGGATGGTTCAATATAAGAAAATCAATCAATGTAATACACCACATAAACAGATTGAAAGAAAAAAACCACATGGTCATCTATATAAATGCAGAAAAAGCATTCAACGAAATGCAGCACTCTTTCCTGATAAAAATACTACAAAAGAAAACAATAGAAGGAAACTTTCTGAATATGATAAAGGTTATATATGAAAAACCAAAAGCCAATATCAGTTTCAATGGTGAAATCCTAAAAGCCTTCCATCTGAGATCAGGAATAAGACAAGGAGGGCCTCTATCACCACTCCTATTTGATATTGTCTTAGATGTACTTGCCTGAGCACTGAGGCAAGAACAGGTTATAAAATGCTTCCATATTGGAAAGAAAGAAGTGAAAATTTCCTTATTTGCAGACACCATGATCTTATACATAGAAAGCCCTGAGAAACCTGCAACAAAGCTTCTAGAACTTATAAATGACTTCAGTAATTTTGCAGGCTACACTATCAATGCTCAGAAATCAGTAGCCTGTCTGTACACCAATAACAAGCAATCTGAGGAGGAAATCAAGAAAAAAAATACCATTTACAATAGTAACTAAAAGAATCAAATACCTAGGAATAAATTTAACTTAAGATGTAAAGGACTTATATACAGAAATCTACACAACACTGTTAAAGGAAATCAAAGAAGACTTAAATAAATGGAAAAATATTCCCTGTTCATGGATAGGAAGACTAAACATCATCATGATGTGTATCCTAGCCAAACTAATCTACAGATTTAATGCAATCCCAATAAAAATCAACACTATATTTTTTAAGGAATTGGAAAAACTAACCACAAAATATATTTGGAGAGGTAAGAGGCCCTGAATTGCCAAAGACATATTGAAAAAGAAAAATGAAGTTGGAGGTATCACATTACCTGACTTTAAAAAATTGTAATAGTGAGGTGGAGACGGTGGGCACTGGACATTTTTGGGGCAGGGAGGGGATGGGCAGTTGAAATACAGGGGCTTTTTCGGGACTTGAGGGTTGTCATGAGTGGTGTTGCGGCGACAGATGTAGGCTATTTTGCATCAGCATGTACCATGCAGAACTGTGTGGGAGAGAGGTTGGTCTATGATATGAAATGCAGTCTATGCTTGGTGGCAAGGCCCCAGGATGTGTATATCCATTGGGGGTGATGTGGCACATTGATGAAGGATGTTGGTGGGGGATGATGTGGGAGGTGTGGGAGTTGGGGAACATGGGAATCCCTGTAATTTCTGAGTAATAATTAGGTAATCTAAGACCTCTAAAAAATATATGTATATATATATATAAAATGACATTGATGTAAAAAAAATACTACAAAGCTACAGTGATCAAAACTGCACAATACTGGCACAAGCATAGACCTACTGAACAATGGAACTGAATTGAGAGTTCTGATATAGATCCTCGCATATACCATCATCTGATATTAGACAAGGCCACCAAGCCCACTCAGTTGGGAGAGAATGGCCTCTTTAACAAGTGGTGATGGAGAACTGGATATCCATATCCGAAAGAATGTGAAAAGAATACGATCTCACACCTTATACAAAAATCAACTCAAGATGGAACAAAGATCTAAATATAAGAGCCAAAACCATACAGACCTTGGAAGATAATGTAGGGAAGCATCTACACGATCTTGTAATAGGAAATGGTTTCATGAACTTCACACCCAAAACACGAGAAGCAAGAGAAAAAATAGATAAATGGGATTTCATCAAAATTAAAAATTTCTGCACCTCAAAAGATGTTATTAAGAAAATAAAAATGCGGCCTACCCAATGGGAGAAAATATTTGGCAATCATATATCTGATAGGAGCCTAATATCCTGCATATATAAAGAAATCCTACAGCTCGAAAATAAAAAGACAAACAAACCATTTAAAAAATGGGCAAGTGACCTGAAAAGTGACACTTCTCCAAGGAAGAAATACAAATGGCTTGAAAGCACATGAAAAAATGTTTGACATCACAAGCTATTAGGGAAATGCAAATCAAAACCACAATGAGATACCATCTTACACCCATCAGAATGGCAGCTATTAAAAAAACAGTGGACTCTAAGTGTTGGAGAGAATGTGGAGGAATAGGAAACCTCATCCACTGCTGGTGGGATTGTGGAATGGTCCAGCCACTGTGAAGGACAGTTTGGTGATTTCTCAGAAAACTAACAATAGATCTTCCATATGTTCCAGCAATTCCACTACTGGGTATATACCCAGAAGAATTGAAAGCAAAAACACGAACAGATATATGCACACCAATGTTCATAGCAGCATTGTTCACAATTGCCAAAAGTTGGAATCAGCCCCAGTGCCCATCAATAGATGAATGAATAAGCAAAATGTGGTACATACATACAATCAAATATTACTCAGCCGTTACAAGGAATAAAGTGCTAACACATGGAATAACATGGATGAATCTTGAAGACCTTATGTTGATTGAAGTAAGCCAGGCATTGAAGGATGAACAGTTTATGACCTCATTGATTTGAATTTAGGAAAGTTAAGAGTTTCTGAGAACCTCTGACTGAAAGATAGGCTAACAAGGGAGAGATAGAGAAGTGTAGGTTGCGAGCCATCACCCATATGGAGATTATCTATTTTAAATTGAAAGAGTATAGTTGCATTTTGAAGGATAGGTCAGGTGGGTAGAAATTTTACTGGGTTCAGTGGTGCAAGATTAATGGGTGGGTAGATTAGGAACGGCAGGTTAGAATGCCCAGGACATATAACTATGAATCTTGTCATCCCATGAGGCAAAACATGGAAGAGTCTTATGCCCCAGGGGGTGGGGAGGAAGGAACAGAAAAGATAAATGGGGTATGTAGTGGTCATGGGAAATATGCTTCATTACCTTTCAGTAATGGACACAGGACATGGTAAATATCATCAAAAATTATTAAACTGTAGAGTCTATATTGTAAACTATAGTGTAAACTATTGAAAATTTTATTAACTATATTTTACTATCTGTATAACAGTTATAAGAAAGCTAACATCCATCAAAAAAAATAAAGGTTTCAATATGTGGTGGGGAAAGGGGAGCGAGGTTGGGTATATGGGAGTCTCTAGTATTTGGTGTGTGACTTTGCTGTGACCTAAAACTTCTTTGAAAATTAAATCGAAATTTGGGACACACTGGGGAATGAGAGGGGATAGGTGTCACGATACACTGGACATCCGATAATAGAGTGATAAATGGAAAAAAGAATAATTTCTTTTAAAAAAGGATTTTTTTTGTTTCTTTTCCCCCATTTTTTCAAATGCCCCAATCCGTTAATTATATTTTATTTTTAGTTTAGTTTCTTTTTTTTTCTTCTGAGTTTTCTTGTACTTATCTGTTGCATTTAAAGTTATCATTATTATTTCTTTTTCCTTTTAACTGTGTTTTTTTATTATATGGCCTTCATATTCAAGGAAGGTTTAGATCACAGAAAGGTTACAAGGGGGGCTGCAGAGGATCATTGGTGGGGGGTGTCTGGGATGGGGAATTCATGAGAGTAATTCCATCTGAATATACATGAAAGATATATAATATTGTACAAATGATCAAGGGATGGGGCATGGTCACTGTGGGTAGACAATTACTCAATAAATGAGGGAATCTGAATTCCCAGCCTGGAGAGCTATGCTACATTCCCCAAGGGAGCAGCAACAGTCCCCTGAGTACAGAGGCAGTTTCTGGCAAAAGAGGATGGCCCACTGAAGGGTTCTTGTTATTGAGGACAAGCCTTATGAGTATTTGCTTTTCTAATTGAAACTTAGCCTACTGTTATGGGGTGCCTAAGGGGTAGCACCTGAGAGCCTCCTTGTTGCTCATATGTGGCCTCTCTCTAAGCCAAACTCAGCATTTGAATGCATTACTTTCCCCCCAATGTGGGACATGACTCCCGGGGATGAGCCTACCTGGCAACGGGGGATTAATACCAAGTGCCAACTGGCAACACGATTGGAAAAAAGACCTTGAATAAAAGGGGGAAAAGGTAAAGAGAAATAAGTTCACGTGGCTAAGAGAGTTCAAAGAGAGTTGGGAGGTCATCCTAGAGGTAATGCTTATGCACACCTCAGTAGCATATCATAGAGCACCAAAGTGGATATCACCCCATACAGAGGGATCCCTGAGGGCTCTGGAGACACCCAGGTCCTATATAAGTGCGGATAGCCCCAGAGATTGATGTCTAATTAGTGGGTTCTTCATTGGAATCTGTGCTTCTGTGCTCCTGAGAGTGACAGACTTGGACTCAAATAAGTCCTCCCTGCACATGGTTCATCAGTCCCTTCTATTACAACCTATATGTGATGCTGGAGTTGTTAGGTGTACTTCCAGAGACTGAAGCCTCTGGCCTACCTAATTGCCAGCTGTGCCTGGAATCTCAGTGGATTTGCAACTCCTACCCTACATCTCAATGGACTCATCCAAGTAACCTGGCAAGGAGACAACAATGGGCAACGGCCATCCCAAGGAATGGAGAGGGCCTGCAGCTGCAGGCAAGATAATTCCATCCACTGTATCCATGGGATATAAGCCCTCTCTCACTTGGAGGTGGAGTGAACATCACCATCCCAGTCCCCTCAGGATTGGGAAGGAGCTGTGGACTAGAGAGGACTTGGTGGTGTTCTGTTGTAGACATATTGTGATTCAAGCAATGGAAGAAATTGTAACAGTTAAGTGGACCCGGTGGCCACTGGAGGTTTTTGGGACAAGGAGAGGAGGGGCAGTTGAAATACTGGGGCTTTTTTGGGACTTTGGGGGTTGTCTTGAGTGGCGTAGCGGGATGGATGTTGGCCATTTTCCATCAGAATTTACCATGCAGAACTGTGTGGGAGAGAGTGTGGTCTATGATGTGAACTGTGGTCTATGCTCCGTGGCAAGGCCCCAGGAAGTGTATATCATTGTGGTATTGTGCCACACAGATGAGGATTGGTGCTGTGGGATGTTGTTGGAGGTGTGGGAGGTGGTGAACATGGGCATCCCTGTAATTGCAGAGTAGTATTTAGGTAATCTAAACACCTTTAAAAAAAATATATATATATAT
>JAQZBX010076534.1:0-14413 GCA_029593785.1 Cabassous unicinctus | reverse complement strand
AGGACCAAACTTCAGTACTAAATCAGGATCGGGGAAACGACGTGAACTAAGTAAACTGTTTAACATATCCACATCCAAATCTGTGGATCTCTTTTGCTGCTGGGCTACTAACTGGCAAAAGTCATGTGCAGCTCTCACAATATCTGCTTTTCCATCTTCTGGGGACAGCACCCTCACTGCAGATTGGCAATTTAAAACTTGATCATCTTTGTCATTACTATTTGCAAACTCTGGTGAATATTTGGAGCAATCTAAGCCCAGAAGTTCCTGCTGTTGTTTCAAAATTTCATCCATCAATCTGGAATTATTTCTTTTGAAAATACCTTGGTGGTCGTAGACGCTAATGTAGGAGATGCCCACGGCCATACACCACACCACAAGGCTTGCGATGTCCGAGAAGCTGGGATCCTGTTCCTCATCAGTAATCACCAGGCCCATGTGCACCGGCAGCTTCTCCAGAGAACGGCCGTCTGCGCGCCAGCGTAGCCGGGGATGGGCAGCGGCCGGGGCCGGCCTCGGCCCCTCACGCGAGTGCCGGTAGTGCTGGCGGTTTCTGCCGGCTGCCGGGGGCTTGCGGAGGGTGAAGCCGAGCGGTGCTAGGACCGCGGTGGAGGCGGCGCGGCAGGAGCGCCGCCAGATCCAGTTCCAAGTGCCGAACCGAACGCCGAGCCAGGAGGTGAGCGTGCGTTGCAGGCAGAGCAAGGCGTGCAGCACCCGCCACACCAGCTCATACAGCCCCGTCATACTCTCGTGGCGCCGGGTCGCTCTCCCTTCCCCACCTCCCTCCCACAGCCGCGGCTCAATGGCTTCTTATTCGCCCTGACAGCTGGCGCGAGCCATCGCTCCACTTTCCCCCGCCCCGCACACCCGAACCCCTTTCCTCAGCCAACACTTCATTCCGCCCACTTCTGTCTGCTGCTGCTCCCTGGGCCGAAGCCTGTGCTACTGCCTGCCTGCTCATTGTGCTGGGATTCCTGGGCCAACTTGTGCCAGGATCTGCTGTAGCTCACCCCACTTCAGGGGCTGTTTCCTCTGCCAGTGTTAGTTCTTACCAATTTTAGGATACTCTGGATAATAATGTTCTAAGCCTGGAACACAAACAATTTTATGAAGAAAATGGATCTCGTCATTAAAAATCTGGTATCCGATGTTGATATCCAACACTTTAGGGATTGAGTTTGACAAAAATCTTCAGAAAGGAGGTGAAACCAGTGGGATTAATGGTCATGAGAGATGTGACCATTGCAAAATCAGAGTATATTCCAAATAAAAAAGTAGTTACAAAGATCAAGATTTCCAAGAAAACGAACTCTTGAGATTCTGCATTCCCCCCAAGATTTTGAAATATGTGGAATGCTTCATAGGACCCAGTATTATGGCCATGCCATATACGCTGCTAAACAGTTCTCCAGATTCAGGCAAGTAGGAATCCCGCCATCCCTTACACCAGGACCTGCACTATTTCCCCTTTACGTCCAGCAGTCAGATTGTGAGATAGTGTGCACATGGACGGCCATGGAGCACATTGACTGCAACAGTGGCTGTCCGGTTGTGGGCACATGTAAGGACCCCCTTAAGCAGCCTGACTAACCGCATTGGGAGGGGAGGTGTTAATATAATATTCCATGGGATACAGGACTACGGGGAAAACAATGCCCACGTGCACCTGGTGATCTTCTCCATCTTCTACACTTCTATGGATCTTGCCAGAACAAAATTCAAGAATTCTGGAAGGTATTTCCTGCCATTACTCTGGTGCCAATTGCTACTACATGGATGTGAAGGGCATCAGTCAAGAAAACATTGAGAAAGAAACTGTGGAAATAGCAGATAGATTATTTGGGACTAAAAATAGCATCCATCTGGAGATTTCAGCACAGCTTGTATAAGGAAAAACTGTCAACCTTTGAAAAAGCCCTTTGTTGGAACTCTTTTAAAGGAAGCCAAAAAACAAAAAAACAAGACAAAGTATCTAAGGAGGATGTTTTCCTAATGAGATAATGTGATCTTTTCTATCACTTGTTAACAAAATTAAAAAGCATTTATCAGGGACTTAACTGCATATGATTAATGTTGCAGAGCAATGTTTCTTTGACAGATTTAAAAACAGTAAAATTGAAATATAATTGTTTTAAAGAAAACTAAATTGGAATTCCAACTAATAAAAGTGATGTATGAAAAAGAATCCTGAAGACTTTGAAAAAGGTTAGCTCTAAAACATATGTTTATGCCTTACCTAAGATTTGGTACACACATTGGGTTTCAGGATGTTGAATTTTTTATATAAAAAAAATACTTGTTAACCTACAAAGAACACTTCTTTCTGGTACTGAGATTTTTTATTGGGGGGTATGTCTCAAATTGGGCCCACGATGAAGCATATTTGTGTTAAATTAACTGTTAGGGCAAAGTTAAGGTTAAAAATAGCCCCTTTTTAATTAGATTTTTGGGTAAGGATCGTTTAACACATTTATTGATGGGGATGGTTAGGTATTGTGGCAGTTTGAGATTATTTTATAAATCCCGAAAAGAGTAAGATTGTTTGTAAACTAATCTGTTCCTCTGGGTGTGATACCCTTTGATGGCATTAAATTCATCTGAGGAGGCTTAGATTAGAGTATTTGATAAGATTGCTATAGAGCTTTTTATTGGACTATGTTAGTGAGGCATGTCTCAGGTCCAGTCCCCACCCCCTTGCTGTCACTAAGACACACAGGAAGAGAGAAAGCGCTGCCATTTTTGATCCTGGTATGAAAGGAAAGGCTCAAACAGCTGAGGCCCCATAGAGAGATGAGACATTTGCACGATAACTTATCATTGGGCTTGGGAAGAGAGCAGACAGCCGAGACTGATACAGGAGGCCCAGAAAGAGAAAAGCCCTGTGCAGCTATCAGCTGAAATTCGGAATAAAGTGGAATAACTGAGCCTGAGAGAGGAAGCCCAGAGGGGTAGGCTGAAACCTGGGCAGAGTGGGCAGCCATCTTCCTTCATCATGTGACAACATGCTAGGATGAACAGTAGCTGACTTCCATGAGAAGGCATTTCTCATGGTGCCTCAGTTTGGACTTTTCATGGCCTTGGAACTGTAAGCTTTTACTCCGAATAAATCCCCTTTAAAAAAGTCAATAGATTTCTGATACTTTGCATCAGCAGCCCTTTGGCAAACTAAGACAGGTACTAAGATAAAAATTGGCCTGATTACCTACCTTTTTTTTTGGCAACTGTCATGAATGCAATATAAATTTGCATTCCTCCTATTACTTAGATTTTGGTTTGTTTGTTTTTAAGTATATTTGAATGTTTGTTTAAAGTTGAAGCTAATTCACATTTTGTTTTATCTTAAATTTTGGGAATCCATAAATTTTCAATAAATCAGGTTACACTGGTGAATTTTAGAAGGAACTATTTAGAAGCAATACTAGTGATTTCCCCCCCCCTTTTCCCCAGCTTTATTGGAGGTATAATTGACATACAATAAAAACTGTACAATTTGATGACTTTTGACCTGTATATACCGTGTAAAATAATGAACATATTCATCACCTCCAAAAGTTTCCTCATGCCCCTTTGTAATTACTGTCTCCCTATTGTTACCGGATTTTGTCTAGGTTCTTTGACTGTGCTGCAGAAATGAATTTCAAGAGCACGTCGGGTTAGTTAGGACAATAATTTATTAAGGTAGGGAGGGAGGAGAAATGGGAGAAAATTACAGATCATGGGTCCCAGAGAAAGGAAGGGGCTGAAGAATGATAAAGAGGGCTGGTTTATAGACTACAATTTCCCATTATAAATTATATATGCCCAGGTTTTACTTGCATGTTGATCCATGCAGGGGGGACACGGCAAGAGCAGGGAGCAGAAGCCAAGAGGAAGTGAGAGAGTTTATTCAACCTTTGCGCCTGCTTTTTAAACCATTAATTATTCCATCCCTTTGCTAATGGCGTGGGAGGAGTTCCAGCTGTTTGCTGTTTTGATTAATTACCCCACCCATCAATACCCCTTGTGGGTCCAATGATAATATTCCTGGAGAATATCTGGGGCTTTTCCTGGGAATCTCATTCTGGATGGCAGAAATCTCACAAGGGTCTTCCAGCAGCCATCTTGGGGGAATCGATACCCATGTGGACTTCTTGCCAGGTTCCATATCCGTCGATTGATTCCCTATATGAAGCCTGCTTCACTACCCTTTCTGCCTGCCTCTTGAACCCCAATCAACCACTATAGATTAGTTCATATTTTCTAGAATTTTATTAAATGTAATCATATAGTATGTAGTTTTTCTTTGTCTGGTTTCTTTCATTCAGTGTAATTATTTTGAGCTTTACCTATGTTGCTGCCTACATCAGTAATCTGTTCCATTCAGTTGCTGGATATGCCTTAATTTGTTTACCCATTCACCTGTTGATATACATTTGGGTTGTTTCCAGTTTTCTGGCTTCTATGAACTAGACTGGTAAATTTATCTCATGTTTATGTGTCATTACAAAATATTGCCCAATAGTTGAAATTTTTTTTACCAAAATGCTGGTGCTTTAAATTAAAAAAAACAAAAAACAAAAAAAGCTGAAGTCAAATTTCTTGGTTTGATTTTGAATTCAGACTTTTTGGGAAACTCTGTAGTGAGATCAATTCTTTGGAACACACATTCCCATTGAATTAGCCCCTTCTTGTCACCTGCTCAGTTTGGGTTCAGATGTGGATCTGGATCTAGCTCAGCTATTGGGAAGTTCATTTTGGTTTAGAGAGTTTTTAACTCTTATAGATCTTCAGTGCCTACCCTTTAAGTGAAGTGGTTCTATTCTGTGAGATTGGAGAGGACCTTTTCTCCCTATTAGTTTAGACCTGTGAGAGAAAGTACAAGTTAGATATGTTTAACTTCTTTGCTTCCATTTTATCTGCCAAACTTCCGTTTTGGCATATGGGTGCTTGGTATTTATTTGTGTCATTGATGGAGAAGTAACAATTTTCAAGCTCTGTAATTTTCTCTTTTGACATTTTGGCTAGTATACAATGTGAGGAACTTCTGGATAACTTGGTAACAACAAGAGTCTTCTAAGTGTATTTTGGAATTTTGGTATTCTCTCAGTAATATTATTCTATGAGTGAGAATTTATTTTCATTAATGACTTAAGAGAAATACAGGTTGCATATCATATGATGTCCTGATAATATTAAAATTGCAGATTTAGTTATTTGCCATTTATAGCCTAGTGTAAATGCTCTAGGCTTCCTCCTTTTCCCTTTCTTCTAGGAGGATTGATTACCCAATAGCTGAGTTTCCCTTCCTACTCTCCTCAGACTGCTCATCACTGGTAACTATTCCTCCAGCTTCAGGTCTAGGGGAATTATACGAACAACATTGAAATGTAAAGTGCTGGAATGCAAGTTGAATTCATTCACCCCATTTTAAAAATAAGCACTAATTTGTATAGATTTCTTTTTGTTTGAGGCTAAGTAGATTTAAAATCAAAACAATAGGCCTGTGAAAATGTTCTGTAACATACAGGCAATAGGTGTACATAGCAAAAAGCTATGAAATTTAGCTTTCAAAAACAGTTGCTTCAGGAAGCAAGAACATTTAAGGCAGCCTCTACTTTGTGCTTTTCACTAATATGTACATGTAATCTGCAAAACAAGAATTGAAAGATGAGGTTAGCTATATAAGAAGACAGAAATAGGCAGACTAGATTAAGGAAATTATCTAATGAAATTAAAAGTTTAATAACAGAGTTTTAAAATGTATTAGGATGTTATTTTTGAAGCTATTACTATTTCAGTTTCTTATTTTATTTGGCTATTTTGTTGGCTTTGTTTTTGGAGAGGTTTTGGATCACAAGGGTCACAGCTGTGACAGGGGAGGATCACTGGTGCTGGGTGCCCATGATGGGGGAATGCATGGGAAGGGGTTCACCTGGGACATGTCTCTAAGGTATATGAAAATGTTCAAGTGTTCATGTGGCATTGTCATGGTGGGTGGAGATCCACACAGTAACTGAAAGAATATTGAATTCCCATCCTGAGGAGTCCTGCTATGTTCTCTAATAGAACAACAAGAATTCCTTGAGTACAAGGGCAGTGCCTAGTAAAAGAAGACAGACCATTACACCAGGTCCTTGGTATTGATGGTTGTACTTATGAACCTTTCTTGTGAAAGAAATTTAGCCTAGTATTATATATTGCTTAAGGATTACCTCCTGAAAACCTCCTTGTTACTCAAATGTGGCCTCTGTCTAAGCTGAACTCAGCATATCAAAGCACTACCTTCCCCCAGGCGTGGGACATGACTCCTGGGGATGAGCACCTAGGGATTATTACCAAGTGCCAACTAGCAATGCATCTGGAAAAAGATCTTTACCAAAAGGGAGAAATATTAAATACAAATTAGTTTTTATGGCTAAGAGATTTCAAAGTGAGTTGGGAGGTCATTCCAGAGGTTACACTTAAGCACTTCTCAGCAGGATCTCATTGACTGCCAAGTAAACAGAGCCTCAAACAGCAGGGCTCCTGAGGGCTCTAGAGACATCTAGACACTATAAGCAGGGCAAACAAGCTCAGGAATTCGGACCCTGTCAGTAGGCCTTACTTTGGAATTTATGCTTCCCAGTGTAACAGAGTTGGACTCATTTTTAATTTCCCTTCACATGGCTCTTCTGCTCCCTTTATTTGATCCTGTAATTAGCACTGTATTTGTTAGATATATGTCTCAGAGACTTAAATCTTTGGTCCATTCATGTGCTGATTGAGCCCTGAATCTCAGCAGAGTTGCAACATCTACTCTCCAGTTCATTGGACTCACCCAGGACAACTAATAAGGAGATGGTGATAGACAACACCCATCCCAAGGAACAGAGAGTGTCTGTACCTGCAAGCAAGATAGTTCCATCCATCTGCCTTATGGGATCTAAGCCCCCTCTCAGTTAGAAACAGTGGGCATCACCATCCTAAGAGCCTCAAGATTGGGGAATGAACAATAGACTAAAGTAGACTTATTATTATTCTATTATAGACTTATTATTATTCTAGCAATGAAAAAACTTTTATCATTGATTTAAAGGCAATGGACACCAGAGATTCTGAGGGGAAGGAGAAGGAAGAATAGGTGTAACCTGGGGGCCTTTTGGGGGCATTGGAATTGTCCTGCATGACATTGCAGGCTATTATATTACAGGCTATTATATATTTTGTCATAACTTATAAAATTGTGCAGTGCAGAGTGTAAACTATAATGTATACTATAGTCCATGGTTAGTAACAGTGCTTCAATATGTTATGTGTTCATCAATTGTAACAAATGTACCACACTAATAAAGGATGTAGTTAATGTGGGAAAGTGTGGGCGGTGAAGGTGGTGGGACATAGGGGAATCCCCTATATATTTTATGTAATATTTATGTAATCTAAAGCTTTCTTTTGCGGGGGCAGGGTACTGGGGCCAGGGATTGAACCCAGGACCTCGTAAGTGGGAAGCTGGAGCAAAACCACTGACCCACATTGGCGCCCCTGAGTTGGATTTTTTTTTTTTTTTTCTTTTTTTTTTTTCATTTGTTTGTTGTTTGTTTTTGTTTTTAGGAGGCACTGGGAACCGAACCCAGGACCTCCCGTGTGGGGAGCTGATGCTCAACTGCTAGAGACTCATCCACTCCCTAAATCTTCTTTAAAAATAAAAATTAAAAAAAAAAAAGTATTAGGAGCAGTAAAGTGTACAATAAACCTTGTAAAAACTAATCAAAATGGAGATTGAGCTTGAAATGCTGTCTTACAATGCAAAGGGAAAGAAGAAGAAGAAAGATGTTACACAACAGAGAATGGAGAGTAGAGAATATAAGGATTTTCAATCATAGAGGTGTGAGAGTTCCTCAGAAGGAAGAAAAACATGAATGTCAGACTTGTCAGAAGGCTTTTAGGGGAAATGTTTCTTAAGTTTCTTTACCTATATAAGATGCTGTAAAGTGTATGTGTTTTGCCATTAGAGATGCATAGAACTTGTGTACCTGTCATGAAAATACTTCTCTTTGTTTAGCATTTCAACTAAGATAGGTAAATTGTAGTACAAAAGAAGTCTGTTTGAGCTTCTAAACCATTAATAAATAGAATTAAGTCTAATTGTGTGATTATAAAACCATGCATATGTCCTTCATAATTCTTGAAAGACACTTGTCAAAATTTAGATTGAGATATTAATCAAAAACAGAAAATGAGAAGGAGAAGAGTTTGAGGAAGTTTGCTCATTTTTCCATCTTAAATAAGAAGAGTCAGTAGATACCATTTCATTCTCCCAATTGTGGAGAAATAGTCCTTTAAATACGTTTTTAAATATTTTACAGATGTAACCATGGCTGTTCAAAATAAGGAGCATGCATTCTAAATCGTTAAGAAGAAGAATCAGAAAAAAATATAGCTTGTATAGAAAATTAAGAAAATAATTATGTAGCATGGAAATTATCTTTCCTTAAAAGTTTGAAAGAACTTACTTTTTAAATTGTCTTTACTCGACATAGTTCTTGGAAGAAATTCCTTCACAGTGTTTTTGCTTTTTCTAGATTATGGATAATTCTATTCTTATTTACTTTCAGGAATGGATATTGAATTATAACAAGTGCCTTTTTAGATACAAAATAATATTGATATTATGATGAAAAATTTTTCTCCTTTGACATGATATAATAATATTGAACCATATTTTTATAACTAAAAGAAATCCCTCTGGGATTACTCCTTTAATAAATTTGATTTACTAGCATTTTAATACTTAGAACTATACTAAATGATATTGGTCTTAGGTTTTTTTGTGTGTATGTTTACTCTGGTAAGTTTTAGTGTCAGGATTAGCATTGTAAAACAACTGGGAAATTTTCTGTGGTTCATATATTCGTTGGTTGGATTCTGAAGGGGAGAAATTTTATTCTTCCCTTTCCAAATTGTTCACCCAGAACTCTCATTTCAATAGTACTGTAATTAAATTATATACATTACTGCTTAGTAGGATTTTTATGGAATAGCTTGGGAACCAAACCACCATTTAAGGCCACTTTTCCTGTGGGAAAAATAGCAATTTCCACATAACTGATTGAAAGGGTGGACTTGCTTGTGTTTTTCTTGGCTGGTACTCTCTCCCGTCCTCTTCTTACACTACCAGTTTGATCACGTGGCTGTGTATTACCATGTATTCAGCTGGAGAATTCGTTTTGGCTTCCATGACCTAGAGTTTAATCTATGAGTATTTTAAGAGCTAAAGCACGTCGGTAAATCTGATGAATCCTTGATCCTAGAAACAAAGCCTAACTCATATACTTCTAGTGAGACTTTAGTTGATACAACTTTTCTGAAGGGCAATTAGGCAATTCTTAACTGTGTTTTAATATTTGATCCAGCAAATTCATTTTTAGGAGTTTAGTTGTAGGAAATAATTACAGGTGTGTATTGAGATTGAGTTATAAGGATGTACATTGAAGCATTCTTTATAACGGTAAAAATTTGTAAACAACCTATATGCTCAGCAATAGGGAATTAGTTAAATGAATTTATGGTTGATTTAATAATGGAATATTATGTACCCGAGCTAAAAATGTTACTGTTACTGAAAGGTGTCCATAGTATGTTAAGTGAAAAAGCATTGTACAAGACTGTAAAACCATAATGAGAAAAAAAAATTTTTTTGAAGATAGAATGAATGCCAGCCGTATTAGTCAGCCAAAGGGGCACTAATGCAATATACAAGAGATTGGTTGATCTTTATAAAGGGTATTTATTTGGGATAGAAGTCCACAGTTACCAGGCCATAAAGCATGTTTCTTCCCTCACCAAAGTCCATTGCCACGTGTTGGAGCAAGACAGCTGCCGACGTTTGCCCAGGGTTCAGGGTTCTTGGGCTCCTCTCTTCCCTGGGCTGTGTTTCTCTCCAGGCTTAGCTCCTCTGTTTCCTCCACAAGGTCAGCTGTAGACTATTAGGCTCTCTAGGCTTTGCTTCTCTCCTCAAGGCCAGCTGTGAACTCTCAGACAAATGGCTTGTCTCTATCCCAGGGCCTTCTCTCCAACATCAGAACTCCAACATCAAAGCTGCAACTCAAAAAACTGCTCCCTCTGTCCTTCGCCTTCCTTTTTATATTCGATTCCCCCACCCACCAAGGGGTGGTGCTCAACGCCCTACTGACTGTGGCCCATTTAACGCCTAATCATAACTTAATCATGCCCAGATTAGCATACCAGTTTACAAGCATGATCCATTTATATTTTTGGGATTCATAATTACATCAAACTGCCCAACTGCCACACCAGCACAAACAGAATATCTTCCCAAATGAAATGATAAATTAACTCTCTGAGTTTTAAATTATGTACTGCATACTATTTCTGGAGGCACTAAGTCCTCTTTTTTTTAATTAGGGTATATTTATTCTTTCTCATATATCATCCTGTTATTAACACTACTTTATTATTAACACCTTGTATTAGTGTTGTACATTTGTTATAATTCATGAAAGAACATTTTTATAATTGTAGTTACTCTAGTCCATAGTTTGCAATAGGGTTCACTGTGTTGTACACTTGTACAGTCCTATGTTTTATATTTTGATTTTTATTCTAGTAACATATGTATTATATAAAATTTCCCCCTTTTTACCACATTCACGTATATAAATCAGTGCTGTTAATTACACTCACAATGTTTTGCTACCAGCACCAATATCCATTTCCAAACCTTTAAAATCAACCCGAATAGAAATTCTGTACAAATTAAGCATTAATTCCTCATTCTCTACCCTCAACCCAGCCCCTGGTAATCCATATTCTAGAGTCTAACTCTATCAATTTTTTAATTCTAAATATCAGTGAGATCATACAATATTTGTCCTTTTGTGTCTGGCTTATTTCACTTAGCATAATGTCTTCAGGGTTCATCCATGTTGTCGCATGAACCAGAACTTTATTCCTTTATAATGCTGAACAATATTCTATTGTATGCATAAACAGAAAACAGAAAAACCAGGTCTGGGTCTTTTTAAAAACTCTTTTAGAAGGATCCGGTTCAATCTGTTTTTTCACATCTTTTTTCTAAAAAATATCTTGACTCTTGCCAGGCTTGAAATGAGTTTTTCCTCTTAAAAAATCCACATACTGAAGTGTTTTCTGTTGGGTTATATGACAGACCGTCTGGACATTCGGGCAGCTCGTATTCTTCTGGATAATGACCATTATGCCATGGAAAAGTTGAAGAAAAGAGTCCTGGAATATTTGGCTGTCAGACAACTGAAAAACAACTTGAAGGGCCCAATTCTTTGTTTTGTTGGCCCTCCTGGAGTTGGTAAAACAAGTGTGGGAAGATCAGTGGCCAAGACCTTAGGTCGAGAGTTCCACAGGATTGCACTTGGAGGAGTGTGTGACCAGTCTGACATTCGAGGACACAGGTAGAATGCTTCTCTCAATCTAATCTTTGATTCTCTTTCCTTTATAATTGACTAGAGCTCCCAAAAGGCTGAGGCATAATATGTATTTTTCTCACAGGGCTATTTGTGGTACCCTTAAATGGAAAGGACATTTGCAATACTTTTTAGCTAGCCTGGAGCCTTTACCCTAATGATATACCCAAACTAACTTTAATATTTGTATGATGATAGATAGTGTGTGCCTCAGATTTCCTGGAATCCCATTTGAATGTAATTATACTTATGATTGGCTATTATAATGTCTTTCCTTCATTTCGGCCCAGTAGCATTCCATAAATAATGACCCATAATTCTTAAAGTTAAAAGAAATAAGTGTGATAGCTAGGCCGGGTAAGAGGAGGTAAGACATGTTTGATAACAGATTTTTCTCCTTGCAGTTTAAACTTTCTTTCATAAAGGCTGGTTTGCAATATGATTATGAGTAATAAGGAGAAAGGACAATTATTAAGGCTTATCTTTGTACTTTTGACACATTTTCTATAAAGCACATTAAACTGTAAGAACTTTGTCCCTGATTAATCTGACATTATCAGATTCACATTCACATGCTACTTTCATTGTTTTCTTCTCTCTTGTGTCCCTGTTGCTCAGATTGGAAGATGGCTTGGGAAAATATGAACCTATATTTCAGAGTTTAAGGGTATCATTGCAGTTACAGGGTATGAGAAAACATACCTATAATGTATGTATTAAAGAATATTTTAAAATGTAGAAATTGTGAACTGCTTATAAAAGAATATGATAAAAAAAAAAAAAAGAATATGATGCTTTTTTAACATCTTATTTTCTGTTTGCCTTAATCCAGGGATCACTGACCAGTCTTAGCAGGAATGGGAAACTATTTCAGAAAATTTTCCATGATAAATGATTATTTTTAATCTCTCTTATTCATTTATAATTCATATGCATTAAAGAAAAGGTATTCCAAGATTTTGATAAATAAGCAATGAGGGATGTAGGTCAGAGCAGAGAATTGATTTGGGTCATTTTTTCTGACAATTTCAGAAGATAATTTTTGTTGCCTATGCTTTCTTATTCTCATGTGGCCACTAGAGGCTGTAGTTTGCTTAAGTAAAGCAAAGACAGTATTACTCTTGGACCAATCTTGGAGAAGAATCTGAATCTAGGGCCTGAATTTTAGTCACAGAATGTTCGGGAAGTGTTCTCCATTAAAGTGACTTCATTGATATGCTCAAAGTTGTTTTAGTTTTTCTTACCGGTAACATAGTATTTGATATGGATGGATTTATCAATACAAGTTAGAGAGTGAGTTTGTGGAATTAGGATAAGGGCACATGATATGTAGTTAAGTTTTCCTTATTTTTTCCCACATCAGTATTGATTATGTGATAAAGCTTAGAAAGTACTAACTTAGCGCCTGACACACCGTTAGCATTAGATAAAAATTAGCTTTTATTATTACTATTTTAATACTAAATTCATTTTAATTCTGAATTGTCAGGAGGACAATTTAGATTAATAAATTTCAATCTGACTTTTTATAAACTTAAGTTTGAATTATTAATAGTTTTCTAAAATTTATATCCTATTCTCAGCATTATTATTTAATTTATGTGGCAGAATTGTAGGAAAACGTGATGCAATGTCACAGTTCACACCACTTCTTATGAACATTGTTGGGTTTAAACAGATCCTTGCTTTTAGTCTTTACTGATAGGTATAAAATTTATTGCTTTTTTCAAATGAGCTTACTTTCCTATATGTGGGTCTATCCTTAAGAGAATTCAATCTAAAGAAATAGTTTACCATTGGCCTAAAATATTTATAAATATAAGCTTTTTTAGTAATGCATGGTATGAATAGAGGCTGTGGTCATCACAAAATAAAAGGTATATGAATTTGTTTGTGATTCATTCTGTGAAGCCTAATTTTAGATACTTCTCGGTATTAGGTACTACTGAGTCATCATTGTGCCAGACACTCATTGAACACTATAGCAACCTGTCCTTGTGCTCTTGGGGGCTTATTACATGCCTATCCCCTAAATTACAAAAGCCTAGAAAATTTTTTATTTAAAAACATGTTTGGAAGCAGATGGAGAGAGGTTGAGAGCAGTGTATGAGCTTATGTCCGTGTTATGAATTGAAGGTGAATAGGAAGAGGGGAAGAAAGAACAATAGAGGATTATAGCACAACTATGGGGTGGAGTCTTTGGAAACATGTGATTCCATGTGACAGTTGAGACATTTTGTAAACACCCAGGTCTTGGCATTTGAGGTTTGGTCACATGCTCACAATCAGAGTTCAGGCAGTTTTGTTTTTCCTTAGCCTCTGTATAGGCACCACTGTTCTGCAGCCTTCAAATAACCACGGAAAAACAGAGCTGCTTTATGATGTGTTCCCTGCTTTATTCTCTTGATTTTTGTCACTCACTTTTCCGATTTTCTAATGCATACAGCTATAGCCTTTTGCTAGAAATACCTGTTGATGTGAAGGAAAGTGCTAAGAGTTTATTTTTTTAAAAAACTAAAGATACTCTTTTTTAAAAGAATAAAATGATAATGAAGTGGAAGGTGTGGAAGAAAAAGAAAGGCTTGGTTTACATTTAAATGTTAAGTGTGAAAATAATAGTAATCTGACTGAACATTAGCCCATTGTTTTTGTTCATATTGTTTTGAGTGGCTTAAAGGAAAACTGATGTTTTTGTTCCATATTAACTAATGCAGTTTTTCCATCTTCTCAACTTTTTTCATTTGGGTTTATCTCTGGGAATATTCTGTCCACTTTTAGTTAAGCCACAAAATATCTGTTCCCATCTATCAGTTTTTATAACTAAAATTTTACTATTAAAATGTAACATTTAATTTAAATCAGGTCACAGAAGTAAATATAAAATAGGATGAAGTTTCATGAAATCATATTTGCATAATTTTTTTCTTTAGTAATTCCTTGACAAAAATATTTATTATTATGGTATATCTCAAATCACTATTTTTTTTTTTTTTTAA
>JAQZBX010076533.1:0-14412 GCA_029593785.1 Cabassous unicinctus | reverse complement strand
CAAAATAACAAAATCAAACTAAATCAGATGTTTCACAGCAAAAAGAAAATGGAATGATGTTTTTAAAGTAGTAAAAAAACAAAAACAAAATAACTTTGAACTTAAGTTATATCTAAGCAAATTTTGATTCAACATGTGAGCATAACAAGAACATTCTTCTGTACACACAACACCTCAGAAGTTTGCCACTCAAAAATGTACATTGAAATACTCTTGGTGGAAAACTCAAAAAGGAGAAAATATTTAGGAAATGCTGCAGATGATGGGAAGAATGGGTGATCAAATGCTGTGGTAAAGTTAATTGTTACTTTTAAATAAAAAAAAAAAAAAAGGAAAACTAAAGAAAATAGAAATAGAAATTATATCAACCACCCAGAACTAAAATTCTAAACAATAGCAACACAATAGATGTAGAGAACAGGATGAAATCAAAGAGACATGAGAGTATGTAAAATTGTTTTTTGGTTAATGGTAAGATAATAGATATTGAAACATTTTAAAAATCAAAAAGGGTAAATAAATATGGGAATGGGTCATAAGTAAAAGCAACTTCTATACGAATTAAAAAGAAACAGAAAGAGAGGTCAGTGAATGGAAAATAGAAAAAAAAAAAGATTCCAAAAATCAATCCTAATAAATATTAATATTTAACTTTTAATAAATATTAATGGTTACACTCACCAACCAATAGAAAGAGACCCTCCAACTAAATAAAAAAATAATTCAACAGTCTGTCATCTACAAGACTCAAAATGAAACATAAAAGTTTAAAAAGATACAAATGGAAGACCAACAAAATATGAACCAAAAGAAAACTGGGTCACCATTTACTGTTTGACAAAATTTGTTTGCCCAATGTTATGCAGAAAGGCTAACCCAAAACCAGGATTCACACCACAACTACTGGACCACTAAGTCTATTCTCTGAACCTCTGTCTATGCTATAGTTTCATTTGCATAAAACTTCCAAAGTAGGCAAAGATGAAGATTATAACTTCTCCAGTATACCAAATTATTTCTAGACATTCTGGCAAAAATCCCAAGATATAGCCAGACATTAGGACATTGACATAGGGTAATTTTTGGATCATGTTTTCCAAAATCCATTTTGACAATATCTCAGAAACTGCCATTAGACGATGGCCTCTTAGCTGTCTTTCTGATTGAGACTAAGGAAGGGTAAGGGAGAATTTTTCTTTCCAACTGCAGCTCTACAGCTCTTACTTGTACAGATACACCCTTACAGTGGAATGTGAGATTGGACAATGAGCTATCTGAGGATGGGGACAATGGGATCAGTACTGTGAGTTAAATTCAACCACAGCACACACACAAAGGACTTTATGTCATAAAACACTTTGGGGATATGAAATATACCTCTCAATAAAAAAGAAAACTTTTTAAAAGTGCTAAACGAAGAACAGTGGACTCAAATATTAGAATAAGAACTATGTTACAGTCATGATAGAGAAAAGTTATATCATATACCATTATGAACAGAGAGGATACAATTTGATCCAAAGTATAATTGTAGAATGCTACATGATTTTCATAACAATTCATCTGAAGCATTTTTAAAAATTGAACCAGGAATTAAACTTAGTTATAAATCAACAAATATCATTGGAACTTCAACTTTCAAATATACTGACCTCGGAATCAGAAAATATTTTTATTCACTTTCAAAGGTTGGCCAAATGCTAAGTGATAAAAAATCTATTTAAAAATCACCACTTCAAACTTCCATGCTTCAATGGCTGGACATCTGTTTTCAAAAACTCAGATCTTTGAAATATACCTACATCTTAAGAATGGTTGATAGAAAAACTTGTATGACAAATGTGTTGTTTTTTCCCTCCTTTACATCACCAATAATTTTCCGTGTTTTCTTCTGCTGTCATCAAAGCATTTTGTGTCTGACAAAAAGCTTCTCCTGCATGGAACTCGGGTTCTCCTTCTGTTTGATCCTGCAGTGAAGTCATCAAAATCCCGTTTTTATGATGCCACAGTCTGTTGCCATGAAAATAATTGCAATGTCATAAATTCGGCATTTCAACTTTACAGCAGGATCAAGGAGGAAAAGATGACGAGGCTGTTTGAAGGGAATGGTACAAGTGCTTCTGGTAATCAGCCAGAGGAGCATGAAAATAGTAAAATGCACAGGGGGAAAGAAAATGGATACATGAGGCCAAGTCCTTTAATTTAAACCACAAAACTGCTTTCTGCCCCACCCGTGAAGGTTTTAACATATGTCCCCTTTTACCATTAATTACTGTGTGCTCATGGCAAAACCAGTGTACTTATCTGCCCTTCTTGATCCAAAACATCTGTTCTTTAAATTCAGCCCCAAAACTTTGAACCATAGCTGATTTTGTGAGATATAGTCACTAAATTTTTAAAATGTTACAGTTACAATTTTTTCCTACCTAATTAGAGTATTTTCAGCCTCACTCTTAGCAGGGATTTTATATCACTTTGAGAAGGTAAATGAAGGAAAATTTGTGATTCAATTTAAAAATAAATGTTTGAAGATCAAAGAGTAAAACATTATGCCTAGATTCATGAATCCTTAAAAGCAATAGTTTGCATTTGGCTCTCTCTGAAGCATGTCATTATGTCCTCTTTATCTGGTATTACCATTTGGATTCCTATCTTATATTTGTATAGGAGGAGGCAGTGTAGTGTGCATGGTGGAAAGAGCTTTGGGTCAAGGAACCTGGGTCCACCACTTCCTCCCCATATACGTTTAGAAAAGTTATTTTCCACCTCTTCAGTTTTCTCATCTGCTAAATAGGACTAATAGAACATACTTCACAGGAATAGAAGTGCTCTTGTATTAATCAGTATTCTCCAGGGAAACAACACCATATATATATAATGTAAATATTATGAAACTCATTAGAAAAATTATGGGAAAATCCAAATTCTGTAGGGCAGGCCACAAGCTGGGAACTCCAATGAAGGTTTTTGATGAATTCCCCAGATGAAACTGGCTGGTTGAAGTAGAGACGGAAATTCTTTTCCTGACTGCCGAAATCATCAGTTTTCCTTTTAAGGTTTTCAACTGATTGGATGAGACTCCCCTCAGTGTTGAAGTCAATCTCCTTAGTTAATTGTAGAAGTAATCAGTCATAGATGCAATCAACTTACTAATAACTTAAATCCAGGAAATATCCTCACAGTAACAATTAGGCCTGTGGTATCCATAGGTTGGATATCACAACCTAGCCAAGTTGGCACATGAACGTAACCATCACAATTCTGTAACAACTTCATTATAGATTCCAGTTTGGTAAGTAGCATCTTTGACTTCCATGACTTTCTCAGGTTTTCTTCTTTGCCTCTGGCCATGGCTTCTCTTTTCAGACTCATCCTTCTCTACCTGACTCCTCAATGTCCATCATGGCCTTCATCTCTTCCCACTCTATACTGCCCTTCTCCCCCAGACAACCTCACCTAAAGCCACAGCTTCGGTACCATGCATATATTGATAAGTCACAAATGTATCTTTCTCCTTAGATCAGACCTCTTCTTTGAGCTCAAGACCATCTACACAAATATAGCTCACTTGGCATGCACCTCTGGATGATTCAAAGATACCGTAAACTCAACTTTTCAAAACTAAATTCAGGATCTTTCCCTAAACTTTACCCAGTTCTAGTGTCACGACATCAGCAAATGTCACTGTTGTTCAAGTCAGATACCTGAGAGTCACCTTGGACCCCAGTTTGCTTCACATACCTCATACCATACTGATCTCCAAGAACCATTGATTTTATCTCCCAATCATCTCTCAGATCCTTCTGTTTGACTCCATCATCTTCAAATCATAACACCATCACAATCACTTTCTAACTGGTCTTCAATATCTATTCTAGTCCCCGATGTAATCTGTTCTCTATGCTGTAACCTGAGCAATCTTTTCAAAATCAAAATCTGATCATATTATCTCCCTGCTTAAAACCCTCCAATTGCTCCCAGACTTGCTTGAAACAAAGGCTCAGTTATGCGTAGGGTCTGTCCAGTCCTGTGTGGTCTGAATCCTGCCTCCTTCTCCTATTCCAGTCACTCTGATTTTTTCAGGTCCTCAAATGTACCTGGTTCCTTGCACTCAGGGGCTTAGCACATGATGCCCCCTCTTTCTGAGATGGTCTTCACATGTTCCATTCCCCCGGCCCTCCTCATAGTTTCTCCCCTTTATTCATCCTTCCCTGACTCCAGCTTTGGAAGTCAGTATATTACATTACAGTCTTTTCACAGGATCATATTCCTTTCCTGCAGTGCACATATTTCAATTTAAAATTATGTAATTTACAGAATTATTTAATTAACACCTGACACCCATACCAGACTATAAGCTACATGAAAACAGGAAAGGTGTTTATTTTTTCATTGTAGCTTCAGCTCTTGGCAAAGTACTTTCTACTTGACCAGCACATAACATGTGCTCAAAAGATATTTATTGAATTTAGGACTGGAAATCTGATTACAATTCACTGACAGGTTGTCATAAGCGACATTTTAAAAATTCTAAAAAAGTTAAATATATACCTACCATACTACCCAGCTATTCTACCTCAAGGTATTTCCTCAAGAGAAGTGAAAAAACAAAGAAATGTCCACAATTAGACTTGCATGTAAATGTTTATAGCAGCTTTACTCACAATAGTCAGAAAACTGGAAACAAACCATTGCACAGCAACAGGTGAAGACATAGAGTGTGATATATTCATATAATAGAATACTAGTCAGCAATAACATATGCTCAAACATATCTCATGTTCAAAAGATTGAAAAGGAATGAATTCTTGATACATACAACATAATGAACCCTAAAACCTTTATGCTGAGTGAAAGAAGCCAAACACACACACACACAAAAGTATATCTAACTGTTTGATTCCATTCCATAAAGTTCTAGGAAATGCAAACTAATATTAGTGATGGAAAACAGATCAGTGGTTGCCTAGGGACAGGGAAGAAAAAAGATGTTTGCAAAGAGTCATGAGAACACATTTGGAATGATGGAAATATTTGAAACTTTGATTATGATCACCGTTTCATATTTGTAGATATATGTTTAAACCTATCAATATATTCTTTAAACATGTGCAGTTTATTGTTTGTCAATTATATCTTAAAGTTGTAAAAACAATGTAAATTCCATAGGAATCAGTAAGAGCAGAATACAACTAGTTCAGATTGAATATAATTATTATGAGTTTGCTAACTCTTATCTTCATTATTTAGTCATTCAATAAATTTTTGTTTCTAATAGAAACAGAGAAAATAAAACAACTAAGAAATTCTAGAACTTGTAACTAAAAAACAACTCTAAAAATAAAAGCCCCTTTCATAAAGTTATGGGTGAATTACAAACAGCAAACAAAATGTTTATATATATATGTATGTATATATATATATACGTATGTGTATATATATATGCCAGAAGTTACTAGAGACTATGATCAATTTGGTCCCAGGATCTTCAAGAATATATTATATATAATAGGCTTGAAAGATAGGATGGCCAGAATTTAAAATAAATCAGGAGAAGCATATTTTAAAAGGCAGTATTTCTTAAAATAGTAAGAGTAAACAATTCTCCCATTTCCCTTCTCTTTAGTTTTCATGGGAATCTAGCAATCTGTGTTTAAGTAAAAGCTCTGAGCATTATTTGCTACAGGCAAACTTTTATATTCTCTTAGTTCTATGATATAGAGGAGTCAGCCATTTCAAATTTTGCAGACTAAATAGAATATTAATGGTCCTAATGATTTTTAAATACTATTTGCAAGGTTGTTTAAAATGACTGTGTCATAGCAACAATCAATAAGATAATGAATGTGAAAATACTTGTACATAGCAAAGGGCTACCCAAGCATGAGTAAAAAGATGAAAATATTTTAGAAAAATGCTTTTCAGATGAAAGCCCATTTGAAAGAATAGAATGGATGGTAAATAAATTATCATTTATTTAAATAGAGGATGTATTAAAAGCAAAAACCAGACTAGAGTAGGCCACTTTGGAAATTGAAAGCCCACGCA
Source organism: Cabassous unicinctus (assembly GCA_029593785.1). Classification (NCBI taxonomy): domain Eukaryota; kingdom Metazoa; phylum Chordata; class Mammalia; order Cingulata; family Chlamyphoridae; genus Cabassous; species Cabassous unicinctus. Next base: position 8,364 of record JAQZBX010076533.1, on the reverse strand, counting down.
GTCAGCTGTTTTAAAACAGGGAGAGATGATTTCCCAAATAGGAAAATAAACCAATCTGAAAACATACTATTCTTTAAACATCTAGAGAAATATGCTCCTTCATTATCCTCAGTTGTGAGAATCCAACATCTAGAACAGTGTTTGCCAAAATGTTTTCATAGAACTGCTCTAAATGAAGAGTTTCAGAGTCAAATAATTATAGGGCATACTAAGTTAAACAAGGTTAAAGAGATTATTCAAGTAATTTCTGTAAACTCTAATATGATAACAATAATAGGGAAGAAAAGACAACATGAAAAGAGGAATATCTTGTGCAGTCTTTCCCAAACTTACTTGGTTACAGAATTTTTTTGTCTCGAGGCCACTTGTGGACCCAACTTGGTAACCCTGATCTAGAAACATCATGACTTCATCAGTAGAGGAGATTAAGGAATTCAAGAACCCAGATGAAGACGAGAGCTGGCAAGAAAAAATATGCATGTGTAACTTTGAGTGAAGGAGATCATTTCATAAAATCTAGAATTTGGTTACAGAGAAACCAGTGTCTAAATGGAGGGGCATATTGTGGGAATAAAAGGATTGACTTATGTTGGCCATAACTTCTATTGAGTGAAACTCAACTTTTGTGAAAGACCTGAGCGCTGATTAAAGCAAATTCCAACGCCTAGAATATAGTGAAAATTCAAGAGCCGAGTGACAGCTACAGGTCAGTGTTTCTCAAGCTGGTGTTCCTGGAACCCTGGCCCTCCTGCAGGAGTTCTCTGTGATATCTGTCCTGCCTGGTCCCTGGGTGACTTGTACAACAGTGCCTAAGTCCACCACCCATCAACCAGTTCCCTCCACTCTTCACCCTCCTTCGTGGCCTGGAAACTCTTAGCTCCTTTCTGAGCACCACACTGGAACCTAGAGGCTCTGGGAAGCCATTCTCGGGCTCAGGGCTCCTGTGTATGGTCTGACCACGTGTGCACTGCATGAAGGCCTCTGGCCACGTGAGCAAGTAGGGGTTGAAATGCAATCTACATTGTGCTTGCCAAGCAGAGTGCCCTGGCATTGTGCTGCCTCACCCTGGAGGAAAAGGGCCTTTGAATATTTCAAAAGGGACTTCTTCAGCTGTCTGAACCTGGACTTACCAGCCTCCCTCCATGCAGAGTGAGTGCCTAATTCTAATACCCAAAGAGGGAGCCTCTTCCTCATCCTCCTAGAGGCACCCTATGGGCTGATAGGGCCTTCAAGCTCATCTGCCTTGACCGCTTGCTTAGTTATTTCTACCGGACTGCCTGAGAAGTGCCTTGTGGCTCTGGTGACATGAATCAAGGGCTTCTCTGCTGGCAAGGACATATACCCACCTGAATCTGAACCCTTCAGCCTGGAAAGAGGGGCTTTCCCTTCTCTACTCCTCTTCCTCAGGGCAAAAATGGCAAAAGAACTTAGGAAAAAGAATTAGGATGGCTGAAAAGTGGAAATACAACAGGATGTATTTCAAAAATAGGATCCCCATTACAGAAACCACTGGCTTAACCCAGGCCCTGGATGCAACACTCCTGGGCCAAGTGTCCAAGTTGGTCCACTCGACATGGCCAGGAGCATATAATGCCAACAAGGCTGCTGGCTGTGGGGAGGGTGGCATGTGTTCTTTGAGAAGGTGACATGGCCTAGGCAGGCACACAATAAGACATCTACTCCTATTTTTCCCAAGACTTGAAGATAATAATAAATTTTATATGAATTCTTCAACTTTCCATCATGGATTTTATATCCTACTTCCTTGAACGATAACTTTCACATGCCTTCTTCAAGTTTAAACTTTCCTTTTAGGTGTGAAACTGAGAGCTTTATAAGCATCTTGGTAAAAGTCTGAATCCTGAGATGCACCGGGGAAAAAGACTGGGCCATCGATCAAGATTTATGCCTGTTTTTATTTCCGAATGGCAGTCACATCTTTTGAAACATCTGCACATTGATACTCACTTGGCCATCCAGTTGAAATCTAGAAAGGGAAAAATAAGCAAATGCCTCAGGTAGGAGGATAACTTTGTGGAGGAGTGATTCCCTCCAGCCCTTCCCAAATTCCTCTATCAGTCCTACTCCTGCCAGAGCCAGAGAAGGATCTGGCCACAACTGTGACTCTCACACTCATATTTAGGGAAGGAAAACGATTTAATTAGATACTGGCAGAGTAATCAGTTTTCCTCTTTCCCTGGAAGATTAAAAGTCTAAATATCTGTCTGCCCAGGTCTATGACACATCCCAACATGCCTGCTTGCGGTAGCGCACAAAGCATTGAATTAAGGAAGACGAGAAATAGGAAGGGCCAGAAAGAAAGAAAGAAAAAACCTCTCCTGCCCTCACCAAGAAACCCACATACAGAGGCCAGCACAGAATTACCGTGACCTTCTAAAAATATGGTTTGAGAGCAGATGCTGAAGGAAAATGAGACATCAAAAGGTGTTACAGTAGTGCTTCTGACAACACAAATGAAACCAGAAAGGCAGTTAGCTTAGACGGGTGTCTTTGGGATTCCAGTTCCTTTAGAGAGACTTCCCAATGCTGATTTCTTCCATGTTAGAATTAGTTTAACAGTGATTTCTAATGTTCTCTGTGTGTGCCAGCACATTTTTCATTTGTCCCCAAGATGTTGGGCTATTCGGGAAAGGTTAGTCTGTAAAGAAACAAAGAACAAACACGATGACATTGGATCCAGGCACCACTAACTGCTTTCCCATTGAATCCTCAGCAGATTTCTTCCCACCAGTATTGTGCAAACCATTTGCAGCTGGGTATTTTCCTACTTGTGAAACAACATTGCCTTCCCAGCAGAGCAAGACCTATTTGATGAATGATGACAGAGGGCTAAGGTGGAAGTGGATTTTGATTGCCTTGATTGCAAGTATCCAGGAGTTTAAAAATGACCTAGATGGCTTAACCCTTTCTTATCTGTCCTACAATAAATATTATAACAGAAAAAAATTATATAAATATACAATTAGCCACAACACAGAAAATAAAATGGATGTTTTTCCCAATGTTTGTGGAGCACTGTGATCATAATTTATGGTCCCTCTTTGCAAACTATTTTATTATGCAAATAGTATATTTCAGCAAAAAAGGTTCAAACAACATAGATGTATATAGAATAAAATAAACAAGTCCCATTTTTTTACCCCTCTCCCACTCCCATGTTTCTCCCAAAGGTAACCAATTTTTACAGTTTAGGTAGGTGTATATGTTTCTAGTTGTTTTTCCCTATATATTTGCATAAATAATAGATTCTTCCTGTTGCACTTTCTACTTAGTTCGTCTCTAAGTCTTTCCATATCAGTATACACAGGTCTTCCTCACTCTTTGTAGAGTCGTTATGGTTTGATGTAGAAGAAAATTATCATTGTGTTGTCATGGCTTAAAAAAAAGAAAAGAAAGTGTATTATTTTCCTAGTCATGCATAACTTAAAAAAAAAAAAAGGTAGCTCTCAGAGGCTGTTTAATTTGCTCATCGTTGAAAAAAAGGCTTCGCAAAATGACCCAGAGAACTCAATGCACCCAGAAGCAGCCTTGCCATGGACCTGTCTTGTCATCTGGCAAGTCTTGGAGGAAGGTCTTTGGGTAGTAACTCTTGGCAATCCATTCCTGAAACTTGTGAATTTCAAATCATTTCCCATCCTGATGGTGCTTTACATATAAGGGCATTATCCTGTGACTTTCACACAAAGAGAAGATTGTTGATAAAGAATACAAACCAGAAATAGAAGAAGAGCAATACTGATTTGTTAGGTTGATTTTCCTGACACAGCTTACTGCTTTCCATAAACCTGGATGGTTGGGCCATCTTTCATTAAATTAGGTACTCTTGATTGGGTTACTCACCTTATTACAACACTGGTCTCTATTTTGCCTTGTGAATTATTACTCTCTTGCCCTTGGCAAGTTGAAGATTCTTTAACTTCTCTGGCAACCAAGTTTCAGTTACTGCAGCAGAAATGCATCATGACAGCTTTCTAGTATCTTCTTTTTCTTTTTAAGTAAAACAGGTCTGTAGTGTAAGGGGATGGGGGGGGGGGCTAATACTACCTTGTAACTCCACAGAAGCCTACACTTTTAAGTGAAAGGGTATTTTAGCTTTTCCCCAGGAAGTAAGAACATGGTCATTTCATGTCAGCTTATAATGAATTAGCCCTACTCTTTGATCAATGGCAACGAAGGCTATTGATAGTACCAATAATATGGATGTTTGAAAATTTTGCATTGATTTAATGCCTGAAATCAGTCGACCTCTCACCATTTCTATTTCCCATCCACTGCTCTTGCAAACTTGGATATCATTCGGAACCTAAATTTCCAGAGCCTCCTTTAATGGGGGATTGAGGTCCATGCAACACTCTAGCAATCTACAGCTACCAGATGTGAACCCATCAAAAATTAGAGTGGGTAATTTTACCATCAAAAGAAAACTCCCTCTGCAAGGTAATGTCAAAACTCAAGTGGTATTGCACTTTGAGATGGCCTTATTTTTAGAACTTCTTTTCTTGGCTCATATCTCTTACAATCTACTGTGGTCGTTGGAGGACAATGGTACACCGTGGCAGCATGGCCTTGCTGCAGAGATTAAGTCTGAATGCAGCTCAGGCTCTCCACCACATTCCATTTGTTCAAGTAACTTTTCCAGGGCTATGCAGTCAGGCCAATTATCTTAGAAACAAGCAATTATAACCACATTCACAGCTCCCTAAAAGGGTGAGTGCATTCTAGTAACAATTTCTCATGAAAGAAAAACAGTAATTGAAGGATTGGCAAGGCCATTGCAACAGACCAAGACCTCTGGAAAGACATTTAAAACTGTAGCACACATGCACACACACACGTAGTGCACTTGCATTCCCACCAGAGGAATTTTTCCCTTCTATCCAAACCTACTAAATATTTTTAAGAAAAACAAAAACATAGACAATAGAAAGCAAAATTGAAGTGAAACATAAGGCTAGCATTCTGGGTTCTGGTCAAGCATAATTTCTTAGTATCCGTAAGGATATCTGTTTATCTCTTACATATTATTGAACGTATGTCATAATGTAAAATATTTTCAAAGCATTATATAGAAGCATTATAATACATGTGGAAGTGCTTTAGAGAAAGTAAATTGTTTTATCAGCCTAAGGTAAATTTATTCCTTATTGGAGCCCAATTCACATCTTTCCAGTTAAAGCACAATACCAGCTCAAACTAGGAGTGGCTCTTTGAGGCAACGAAACCATCCAATTTACTTAGCTATATTGCTCTGAAAGTCTATTCCAGTCCCAGATCTCAATCTTAACTGACTAGGTGCATTCACGAACACTGGCATGCAGCCTACGTGCATATATTTCAATCCACATACACAATGCTTTAGCACTAATGCTCCAAAGACTATTTATCCGGGGTTAGGTGGTAAATTTATTTGAAGGTAAGGACTTACTTGTGTTACTTTCTTACTGATCTTTATATTCCCCACAACACAGAGAACGGGCTTTGCACCTCATCAGCAGTCAGTAGCTAGTTGCTGAATTGATTAAATATGCGGCGTTCATGATAGTTTTTCAGATATTGGATCTCTGAAATGACATGTAAACATATGCTTTGAGAAAGCTGGTGAAAGCATTGTGCACAAACATTTATTCTTACTCAAAGGAAGCATATAATATAAAGTTTTATGTATAATATTATATAAAATAAATGATAAATATATATTTCCTCTATGCAAAGGTAAATGTGAAATAGCTCTATAATAGATGTAGATACATGGATATAGACACACACACACACTTATAGGTATTTGGTTCTGGAAAACAAGAAAGACAAACCATTGTGGGAGTGAAAGAGGACAGCTGACCTTGCTGCTTTGTTTTTCATGCATCCAACCAGTGAGTATTAGGACAGAGGGGAGACAAAAGGTAATTGAGCTGGGATTCTGGGGAAGCATTTTGTAAGTGAATAAAAGGCCATGGTGATGAGTCCAGTTCAGCAGGGGAGATTTCCAAATACATCTCCAGAGAATCTGGAGTGAACCTAAATAGAAAGGCTTTCTTTCCCAAAATGCATGAAATGCTGTTTAATATTTGCCTCTTGCCTGCGCGGGCAGCGCCGGTTTTCGGTTTGGCCCGCAGAGAGGTCCAGCCCCAGGTGCAGCGGCTCTCTGGGCAGCTGAGCGGGGCCGGAGCGCCATCTACTGGCCGATGGTGCAAGGAGCGCCCGCCAGGTCTCCCCGAGCGGGGCCTCTGAACAAATTCGGCAGTATTTATAGTCAAGTGGGCTTTTGGAACCGGACTGCTGGCAATAAATTAGGCTCCGAAGAGAAATGACGATGTGCAACGCTCCCCACCCCTCCCCTGGATCCTTCCCCAACTATTCCTGGGAAGGAAACGCAGAGAAAAAGAAATGGAAGAAACGCAAGGGGTGGTGGGGTTTTGTTTGGGGAAGTGGAGGGAATGGAGCTGGTCGGCCTCAGTCAATCAGGCTTTAGGAAAAGGCTCCATGGGTTTTTAACTTTTTTGTGTGCCATGGACCCCTTTGCAAGTCAGGTGAAAACCACAGACCCCTAAGTCCACACTACACTGTGTATTATTTAATAAATACATCACACCTGCACCAACACATCCCCACAAGAATGTTTTGTTTTGTTTTGTTTGTATTTCAATTCCAGCGCATGGATCCCTGTTAAGAATCCCTGGCTTAAACCCATGCTGGGTGCATCTCCTCCACCCCCTCAATGTGGCAAGTTGATGGGGTTGCTGGTTAACTGAGGGCTCAGGGGTGGCCTGGAACAAAGGGCAGTGGGACAGGGCTGCACAGGGAGACGGTGTCAAACCGTGGCCTGAGGGGAGATGCTGTCACCCCAGAAGAACCAAAAGTCCCACCTTCCTCTGTGTCCCGGATTTCTGCCAGGTTAGAGGTCTCCTCCTCTGGCACCGCCCTGGAGACTCCCAGGACTACCCTGGAGCCAACCAGCCCCAAAAGACTGTCTCTCCGTGGAGGGGCCTGTTTTCAGCAACTCCGCCTACAGCTACCCAACCACACTTGAAGCCACAGGATAATTTAATCTTCACGGCCTTCATTGATTTCTGACTTGGGATGGGCGGCTGTACCACAGGCAGGCACCCCTATTACTGCCCGCTGGATCTTCATTATGAAATCTCCACTTCCAAAGAGTCCGGAGAACCACAGAATGATCCATTTCAAAGAGTGGCATAAGAAAAGGCAAAATTCACTGGCGGACTCAAATTTGGGGATGGTTTCTTAGTGTTGGATAAACAGTATAACCTGTGAAGTTACCGATATGTGACTTAAAACCATTCTTAAGGGGCATAAAGCACGGTGGTGTCAGGTTAACGCGCATGATGCCAGCAAAGTAGTTTATACCAGGTTTTCAATCTGCGCTTCTGCCAGCATTCCTTCCCCAGTGAGGTCTGCAGTCAGCCCCTTCAACCAGCCTGCTTTTCAACAGAATCTCTATGAATAAATCTCAGAGGCTGGCCACGAATCTGACTCCACAGACGTGAGGCTGCCAAGAGTGCTGGTTATTTAGATGAGAATCTTTTTAAAGACAACAGAAAACACATGTTTTTAAAGGATTCTGAAAATGAGGCAGGGGATCCTGTATTAAAGAAATCCCATCCAGGCTATCTTCACTTTGCAAAATACTCTGAAAATAAAAATAATAGCAAGAAATAAGCCAAAAAAGCACACTTTGTATTTTTTAGCCTTAAAAAAGCTTAACAAAAGGCACCATGGTATCTAATTGCTTGGGTTTGGGTTTTAAATTACTTATAACCCAGGAATGATCTCTATGTGAAAGAATCAAGCAGAAATACATTATTAGAAAGACAGTTACAACAGAAAGTTCTAATATATCTATGACATTATGAACCATAACACCTATTCTAAGACATCATGTATCTTCCTTCTTTCAAAAACTCTACAATATTTAATATGCTCTCTTTTTAGGAAACTAAATCTTAACTACCTCTGGCAGGTTCACTTTATGAAGCAACACCTAAGTATTGATGTGCAGGTGGTGAAGTTGATAAAATGGAGGTGGTAGGAGCAGGGCAGCACGTGTCCTGATGTATATGTCTGTATACGGTCTGTAGCTGTTCTTTTCATGTTGCCCACACTTCTCTTGTTAAAGCATGAACTCCTCCTCAAGAGACTTTTTCTCCTTACTCCATGGTTCAGGTTCCAAACACAATGGAGAGCAAGTACTAAGCAATGCCTTGCTCCTGCAAGCTCGCCCTGCCCCAATTTTAAAACAAATCTGTGCCAAAGGGGAATTTATCATCTCCGACTCAGAATCAGGTAGCTCAAGAGCAAGCCTAGAACGACTGTGTTCCCTGGGCT
>JAQZBX010076532.1:0-14413 GCA_029593785.1 Cabassous unicinctus | reverse complement strand
TTTTTTTTTCCGTGAATGTTGTCCATGGATCTTAAGAATTCTGGGTTCTGCAGGTGCCTTATGCCATCTGGAACTGAAAAACTTTGCTGAGGCTGTGAGCTGGTGTGATGAGGGACTGCAGATAGATGCCAAAGAGAAGAAGCTTCTGGACACGAGGGCTAAAGCAGACAAGCTTAAGGTTGGTGGTAGAATCAGCATCAGTTAGCATTTGGCTTCCCCAGATTGTGGCACTTGGTTACTGTAAACTTTTTCTTCTTTAAAAACATAAACCAAAACCAGCCAATATGACACAGCCCCTACCGTCAGAACTCTGTAGAGGACACAGACAAGTAAACAAGTAAATAAAGTTATAATATGATTTAGGTAAGCAAGAATAAACAGTGTATATATAGGAGTAGTATATAATAATGGTATTTAACTTTGCCCTGGCAAAGGGGTAGGGGCGGTGATAGCAGACAGAGTTGAGTCTAAGCCTAATCTTGAAGACTAAGCAGGAGTCTACCTGGCTGACTGGGACTGCAGGGAAGAGCATTCCAGACAGGAACCTAGTTGGATATTACAACAAATCTGGGTTTGAATCCTGTTTTTGCCACTGCCCAAATATATAATCTTGGGCAATTCCTGATTTTTTTGAAACTCAGTCTTCTCTTTTTGAAAATAAGGAACATAATATTAAATACCTCAAAGATATTTATGAGCATTAAATAAGAATATAAATAAATTCTTAGCACATTTTCTGACATAATAAAGACTGGATAAAGAGTGGCTATTATTATGATTCAAATAAATAGGAAACAGCATAAGCATGTCATACCATAGGCTACTCTGCACGTTGTATAAAGCTCTTGAAAGAGAGGAGGGGAAAGGACATGTAAGTTATTTAAACAAAACCTTGAGCTTCGGGAAGCGGGTGTGGCTCAGTGGATAGAGCCCCCGTTTACCATATGGGAGGCCCGGGTTCGCGTCCCGAGGCCTCCTTGTGAGGGCAGGCCGGCTCACGCGGCGCCATGGGCTGATGCGGCAAGACCTCACAGCAAGGGGGAGATAAGCAGACACAGAGAAGACACGCAGCGAATAGACACAGCAGCACAAGCAGCAAGGGGGGGATAAATAAATAAAAATAAATAAATCTTAAAAAAAAAACCTTGAGCTTCTACAACAGTGTGCAAATCCAGCCTTAAGACTTTATAACTTGCTGATGAAATGGTACATTTCTGGCATATAACAACAGCTACCATGATAAACAAAACAAAACAAAACAAAAAAGCAACAGTACCATCACTATAAAAAATAATATCCAACATTTTTATAGAACTAGATGTATGTTCCAGGTGTTATCTTAAACATTTTACTTAATCCATTTAATCTATACAAAAGCCCTATAAGATAGGAACTATTATAATTTTCCTTTCACTAGTGGTGTAGCTGAAGCACAGAATGCTCAGGTGAGTTGCCCAAGTCTTACAACTATGATGAAGCTGGGCTTTAAATTCAGGCAGTCTGGCTCCAGAATCCAAGCTCTCAACCACTGTGCAATTCTGCCTCACATGTCTGTTCAGTGCATAGCCAGAACTAGACTTCAGGTCTCCCAATTCCTGGTCTGGGTCTCTTCACTGCTTATACTATGGAATGGGAATTTTCATTGCCTTGAGAGCCTTCACTTGACCCTGAATGGGGAGCGTTTTTAGGCAGAGGTCATTATGTGCATATGGAATGGCAAAAAAGTAGATATCTTTGGATCCATGTGGCTCAGTAACAGAATTCTGAACCTAGGTAACTGGATGTGGACCAGAATTTCTAAATGTGGTATGAATAGGAGTAGATGTCTACAGATCTACTATGGAAGGCCATGGCCAAGCCTCCACAGAAAACTCCTTAGTGGACTGTCTTAGTTTACCAGGCTGCTATGATAAATACCACACAGTGGGTTGGCTTATGGTTTTGAGGCTAGAAGTTCAAAATCAGGATATTGGCAGGGCTTACTGTTTAGTTTCCTAGCTGTTAAAACAAATACCATATAATATGTTGGATTAACAACAGGAATTTATTGGCTTACAGTTTTAGAGACTAGAGAAGGCTTATTTCTTCCCACGGTATCTTCTGGCTGGTGGACATTCTTTGGATTTCCTTGGTTTTTCCATCATATGGCATTGTACATGGTGGCATCTTCTTCCAGCTTCTGGCTGCTCCCTGTGCCTTCCTCTTCTGTGTCTAATTTCTTTGGCTTATAAGGTCTTCACCCTTACTCAGTTTGGGCACACCTTAACAAATAATATTGTCAAAGGTCCTATTTACAAATTGGTTCACACTCAAAGGACCAGGCGTTGGGACCTGAACATGACTTTTGTGGGAGGCATGATTTGATCCCTAACACTTGCTTTCTCCTAGAAAGCTGTAGTCTTCTGGTGCTGGCTGCCAGCAATCCTTGGGGTTCCTTGCTTTGTATTTATGTCTCCTGTTACCTGGCAGTGTCCTCACCTTTCCCCTTGTATCTGCTCTTGGGGTTTCTGCTGACTTTTGGCTTCTTTTTATAAGGCTGCTAGATTAAGGTCTATCCTGCTTCAGTTAGTCACACCTTAACTAAAAATAACATCTTTAAAAGATCCTATTTACAGTGGGTTCACCCCACAGGGACATGGATTAAGATTAAGAACAAATGTATATTGGGGTACATAATTCAATCTACCACATGGACCTAAATAAAAACTTCTAGATCTTGCAGCATAGGTGAAGTTAAGGGGAGCTTTCAAGGCCCAAAAGCCTGACATTAGGTCTAGGTGATGTAACTTGCTGAATAGTAGAATTTTCCCCTTATATCTGAATATAAATTGATTCTGGATGCCCACATGCTTGGCATATGTAAACAACAAACCTCATGTGGCTGTATTAATAGACAAAGTAGACTGTAAGGCAATAAGTAATGCCAGAGACAAAGTGAGGCATTTTTTAAATGATGAAAGGGACAGCTTATGAAGATTTAACAATTCTAAATGGGTATGCACCTAATAACAGAGCTTCAAAACAGCAAAAATTGACAACTCAAGCAAGAATTAATCCACAAATACTAGGAGATTTTAACATCCTTGTGGCAGTTTGAGATTATTTTATGAATCTCCAAAAGAGAAAGATTATGTTTGTAAACTAATCTAATTCTTTGGGTGTGATACCCTTTGATTGAATTAAATTCAGTTGAGGGACCTTTGATTAGATTACCTGAAAAGGTTGCTGTGGAGCTTTTTATTGGACTGTGTCAGTAAGGTATGACTCAGGTTAAGTCCCTGCACCCTTGCTGGGTCTGATATAAACGGACACTCACTCAGACAGTCATGGAAGAGAGCTCTGTCATTTTTGATCCTGCCATGTGACTGAAAGGAGAAGGCTCAGACAGCTTAGGCCCCAGGGAGAGATGAGCCATTTGCCTGATAGCTTATGGCTGAAATCGGGAAGAAAGCTAAGTGGCTGAGCCTGAGAGAGGAAGTCCTAAGAAACAAGCCCTATGCCAGGAGAGAAGGGACTACAAGGTCACTTAGGCACAAAGCTTTAAGAGGCTGGGCCCAAGGAGCTCAAGAGGAAAGGGTGAGCCCAGAGGGGAAGGCTGAAACGTGGGCAGAGATCGGTGGCCATCTTGCTTCAACATGTGGCAGCTGACTCTGGTGAGAAAGCACTTCTATTGGTTCCTTGGGTTGGACTTTTCACAGTCTTGGAACTGGAAGCTTTTACCCCAAATAAAAACCCCATTATAAAAGCCAACACATCTCTGGTATTTTGCATCAGCAGCCCTTTGGCAAACTAATAGAATCCCTCTCACAGTAATTGATAGAACAAGTAGTTCAAATAATTGGTAAGGAGGGGTGACATTGGGAAAAATGGTGGCTTATGGACCTCCAAAAATTCTCTCCTCCATAAAAACAGTGAGAAAACTGGCAAAAATTGTAAAACTCAACTTTTTCAGAACTCTGGAAATTAGCCAAAGGCTTGAAGCAATCTGGAGAGCATTTATTCAAGAAAATTGGCTGGATATAAGCAACAAGAACAAGCTTTGTAGTGTTTTAAGTTGCCTTATTACCATCCTCTCTTCCTCAGTTCTGCAGTAGCCAACAGCCTGCAATCATGGTGAAAATCAGCAGCCTGGCAGCCACCAAAGGAGGCAAAAACAGTAATGGAACTCCTTCAAAGCCCTATCCCCAGAGACCTGTCATTATTTGACCTTTCTGGTGGTTCCCTGGAAGACCCTATTCAAAAGGCTGTTTTCATGTGACCTGACTTGGAGCTTGCCCAGTGTGAAAAGCTTTTCCCAAAGGTGTTCATAAAAAACTGTTAGAGGCAGTTATTTAATGTGTGGCTGCCTGATGAAGTAGAGAATAATTGGGGCACATATAGGGTAACCATAACACTTAAAGGGAAAAGCTGGAGAGTGAGATGTCCATCGGAGCTTTATTAAGCTCTGACACATTCCTGGGAATCTAGAAGGCCCCATACATGTGTAGGGCTGTGTGTGTGTCCATGGCTGTACACATGCTCAGGAAAGACCTGAAAAGACCCTAAGCTTTCACTTGGGCTCACCCTGAGGCTCTGTGCAAGCAGACTGTGAACGCAAAGGTGGAATTGTAAACTGCTTGGCTGAATGTTGAAGATGTGGCCTAACATGCACAGAATCCCCTCAGCAAAGGCTGGGAGACTTACTGGTTCTAGGTATTTAGGGGAATCTGTGTTGGATGTGAAAGACTTGTATACTGAAAACTACAAAACATTGCTGAAAGAAATTAAAGAAGACCTAAACAAATTAAAGAAGACCTAAATGTTGTTTTGATGTCGTCATACACAAAGTGATTTACAGATTCAGTACAATACTTATCAAAAGTCCAACAGCCTTTTTTGCAAAAGTGGAAAAACTGATCCTCAAATTCATATGGAATTGCAAGGGGCCTCAAATAGCTAAGACAGTCTTGGAAAAAAAAACAGTTGGAAGACTCATGCTTCCTAATTTCACACTTAACTACAAAGCTACAATAATTGAACAATAACACTTAAAGGGAAATGTCCTTATGCCTGGCATAAGGATAGACTTACAGACCAATAAAATAGAATTGAAGTCCAGAAGTAAAACCATAAATCCTGTAGCCAATTGATTTTCAATCAATAGGGAAAGTTTCATCAACAAATGGTACTGGGCCAACTGGATTTCCACATGCAAAAGAATGAAGTTGGGCCCAAACCCCACCCCATATACTAAAGTTAACTGAAAATGGATCGATGATCCAAATATGAGAACTAAAGCCATAAACTCTTGACAGAAAGCCTAGGCATAAATCTTCATGACCTTGAATTAGACAATGGTTTCTTAGATATGACACCAAAATCTCAAGCAACAAAATAAAAAAAAATTGATAAAATGCATTTCATCAAAATTAAAAACTTTTGTGCATCAAATAACATTATCAAGAAAATGAAAAGACTGCCTACAGCATGGGAGAACATAGTTGCAAATCATATATCTGATAAGGGTTTAATGTCCAGAATATATAATGAACTCCTACAACTCAACCCAATTAAAAGTGGGCAAAGGACTTGAATATAGAAAGAAGGTATACATTTGGCCAATATGCATATGAAATGATCCAATATTATTAGTTGTTAGGAAAATGCAAATAAAAACCACATTGAGATACCACTTCACACTCACTAGGATGGCTATTATTTAAAAAAATGGAAAAGAAGAAGTGTTGGTGAGGATGTGGAGAAATTGGAACCATTGTGCATTGCTGATGGGAATGGAAAATAGCACAGCCACTGTGGAAACAATTTGGCGGGTTCAAAAGCTAAACAGAATTACCATATGACCCAGCAATTACACTCTTAGGTATAAATCCTGAAGAATTAAAAACAGAAACTCAAACAGATACTTATGTTCAAGCTTCATTATTCACAATAGCCAAAAGGTAGGAATAGTCCATGTCCATCAGCGCATGAATGGATAAACAAAGTGTGGTATAGCCATACAATGGAATATTATTCAGCCAAAAAAGAATTAGGTTCTGATAAATGCTATAATGTGGATGAACCTCAAAAACATGCTAAAGTGAAAGAAGCCAGGCACAAAGGTCACATGTTATATGATTCCATTCATATGAAACAGCCTATAAATAGGTGAATCCATAGAGATAGAAAGCAGATTAGTTACCTGAGCCTATGGGTAGGAGGGACTAGGAAATGACAGTTTAATGGGTATGGGGAATTCCTTTTAGGGTGATGAAAATATCTTAGAACTAAATTGGGGGGATGGTTGCACAACATAGTAAATGTATTAAATGCCACTGAATTGTATATGTTAAAATGGTTGATAGCTATTTTTAAGTTATGGGAATTTTACCTTTAAAATTTTTGTGAAAAATATACTAACCATAAAAGAAAAAAATAAATGGGACTTAATCTAAACAAAAATTCTGCTCTTCAGAAGACAGTGTTGAGCAAAGCCACATGAAGAAAAATCTGTGAGGGTAACCACATGTAAATATAAATACTATTGTATTTTTAATTTGTAACGCCACTTTTTACTTCCTACAAGATCTAAAAGGCAAATGTATAAAATGTAATGAGAAATCAGTGGTTTTCAACTCATAATATATAAACATGTAAGTTGTGAACAAGAACTACATAAAGATGGGGAGTGGAGGGGTATAGGAACATAGTTTTTGTACACTCTTGAAGTTAAGTTGGTAAAAAAAGCAAATGAGATTGTTAGAGATTTAGGATATTAAATTTAAGCCCCATAGAACTACAAAGAAAATATCAGAGAATATGCAAGCTCATAGAGACAGAAACTAGAGTACAGATTGCCAGGGGTAGAGGGCAGGGGGAATGGGGAGTTAATGCATAATGGGTATAGAGTTCTGTTTGGGGAGATAAGAAAGTTTTAGTAATGGAAGGTGGTGAGGGTACCACAACACAGTGAATGTGATTAACCCACTGAATGCTATGTGTGGAGGTAGGAAGTTTACGTTGTATATGTTTCTACAATTGGGGGGAAAAAAAAAAAGCAACTAAGAGACAGAGAGACGATAACAATTAAATACAATATGTGATCCTGGATGGGATCTAACAAGGTAGGAGAAAAGGCTCAAAGGGACATTATTAGGGCATAAAAAAAATTTGGATATAAACTATAAGCTTTATATCAATGTTGAATTTCTTGAACTTGATAACTGTACTTAAGATGGTTACATAAGTGAATATCCTTGTTCTTAGGAAATGTTCATGGCAGTATTAAGTATTCAAGGAGCATGATGTATATAACTTATACTCAAGTGTTCAGAAAATGAATTAATAAATAGATGGATAGATAAATGGATAAGGAGAATAACATGACGTATGTGGCAGAATATTAAAATTAGTGGTTATAGATATCTAGGGGGCTAGGGTATGTTGGAGTTGTCTGCATGGAGTTTGTATTTTTGTAACTGTCCTGTAATTTGAAAGTATTTTAAGATTAAAAAAAAAAAAAACAACTCAGGAAACTGATGTGGCTCAAGCATTTGGGCTCTCGTTTACCGTATGGAAGGTCCAGGGTTCCATTCCTGGGGCCTCCTGGTAAAAGGCAAGCTGGCCTGAGCGGAGAGCTGGCCCACGCGGAGTGCTGCCCAGCGCATGAGTTCCTGGCATGCGCAGGAGTGCTGGCCTGCGCAGAGAGCTGACCCAGCAAGATGACGTAACAAAATGAGGCACAGAGGAGAGACAATAAGGGATGCAGCAGACCAGGGAGCTGAGGTGGCACAAGAGATGGAGTGCCTCTCTCCCACTCCTGAAGGTCCCAGGATCGGTTCCCGGTGCTGTGTAAAGAAAAAGACTGACAATACCAAATATTGGCAAAGACATGGAACAACTGGAAATCTCATACATTGTCAGTGGGATATAAAGTGGTACAACTACTTTGGAAATCTGCTTGGCAGTTTCTTATAAAGTCAAACATATGCCTATCATATGACCCAGCAGTTTTACTCCTAGGTATTTTACCTAAGAGAAATTAAAACATGTTCATAGAAAGATTTGTACAAGAATGTTGATAGCTGCTTTATTCACAATAGCCCCAGAATTGGAAACAGCCCCTGGGTCCAAAAACAAGAATGGATAAACAAACTGTGGTATATTTATACAATGAAATATTACATGGCAATAAAAAGAAACAAACTTATCAGAACAATGATGGGGTGGGAGGGGGATTGACTGCAAATGGCAAGAGGGAACTTCCTAGGGGATGGAAATGTACTCTCTTTTTTTTAAAAGGTTATTTATTTATCGCCCACCCCCCTTGTTACTTTGCGTTTGCTGTCTGCTTGTCTTCTTTTTTTTTCTTTTTTCTTTTCCTTTTTCTTTTTTAAAGGAGGCACCAGGAACCAAATCTGGGACCTCCCATGTGGGAAGGAGGCACCCAATCACTTGAACCATCTCTGCTCCCTGCTTGTTGTATCTCTCATTGTGTTTCCTTATTGCGTTGTCATCTTGTTGCATCAGCTCACTGCATCAGCCCCTTACGTCCGCTCGCCATCTTGCTCGCCGCCTTTAGGAGGCACCAGGAACCGAACCCAGACCTCCCATGTGGTAGGCGGGCACCCAAGGGCTTGAGCCACATCTGCTTCCCTATACTCTATCTTGATTGGAATATTGGGTACTCAGCTGTATGCATTTGTCAAAACTCATTAAACTCTACACTTTAAAATCAGTGTAAATTTACTTTAGTAAAGTCGATTAAAAAAAAAAAGGCATCAAACTCCACAGTTCAGGCCTCCTCTGACTTTACATGGGTTGCTGAGTCCCAATATTCAGCTGAGACTTAGTAATTAATAAGGGAGTGAGCAGGGAGCCACATCCACCCACTTGCTTACTTGTCTATTATTTGCTTAATGCTGCACCAAATGTAAACTGGGGTAAAAATAGCCTGGGACAGAGCCCAGATCATCTTTCTTAATCCTTCTCTAATGTTGACCAGGCATTGTGGTCTTGATTCATCAGCTGTGAAGGCAGAATTGGACACTTAATTCTAGTGGAATCCATCGGGGTAGAGCATTCTTGATAGCATGTTCACACTTTCTGATGGCAGAACTGATTTTCACAGCTCTCTTGGGATGACTGGATTGGAGAAGAAGGCTAGGAATTATCAGCCATTGTCTCCTTGAAAGGTGGAGTCTTCATAAGGAAAAGGAGAGCTGTGCTAGCCCTCGTGGGGAGGATGAGCAGTGTTTGGTGCTGACCCACAGGCCAAATCCAGTTCATGGCCTATTTTTGTACATTCTGTGAGCTAAGAATGGTTTTCACATTTTTAAAGGGTTATAGACAAACAAAAAATACTAGATAATATACTGTAGAGACCATATATGGTCCACAAAGCCTAAAGTATTGACTGGTCCTTTACAGAAAGTTTGCTGACGCTTGTTAATCCACAGTCCTGAGAGTAAGAGCAGGATCAACTGCTTTGGAGTAGATTAGCAGGAAAAGGAAATCTAAATTATATTTCTGCTAGATTGAGTACACTGAGGGCGCTTTTCTCTTTTGGATTGTATTTGTGCAAAAGGCAGAGCCTCTGATAAATTCTTGCCCTGATCTATTTCCAATGTGTTTTCCTATGTTCCAGCCACACCAGAGAAGTTGAAATTCCCCCATTGGGTACTTTTCTTCCCCGTTGTCAGTTCCTATACTGCAAATCCCCTTTCTCTTTCACCTGGTGGGATCTCCTTTGTCTAAGCCTACCTCCTCAATTGGGTAGAATCAGTCACTCCCTCCCCCGTGTTTCATAGTACTTGGTAACATACAACAGACCTGTTATGCTGGCTCTTCCCTTGGGCCCCCCACCCTGCCCCTCCCACAATAGACCTATGAGCTCCTTGAGTACAGAAACTATAGATTTTTAAATTTCTGCTGCCACAAGGCTGGCACACATGTGCTTTGTAAATATTTATTGAATTGAATCTGGCTTCTGGTATCTCCTGGCACAGGAGCATAGAGACCAGAAATAGTAATTCTGGATCGGGTTGGAATAATAGAAGAGGAAACAAGTTCTCTGGGGCTGATTCATTTGAACTTCATTTTCAGAGAACTGAACAGAGAGATATGAGAAAAGCAAAGTTGAAAGAAAAGAGGGAGCAGAATCAGAATGAGGCTTTACTCCAGGCCATCAAGGTAAGTTTTCAGACCTTAGGTTCTTAGGTTATGGTCCTGCTAAATGCACTAATCTTGAAGCTTGTTGGGAACCTTTCTGGGGCTGCTTTATCTGAGTGAATTTGTTCATTTTCTTTCTGCTTCGGTAAAGTAGTGTGACGAAGGAACCTGGGCTCTGGAGTTAGACCACCAAGTTCAGTGTCAGTTCTCCCACTTGTATGCATGTATTGGCCTCAGGTGAGCCACAAAACTCTGAGCCTGTTTCTTTTACTATAAAATGAAGGTGTGGCGCTTTACAAATGTGTAACTGAATGAGTTGCATTTAAATTGATAGTTACCAACAGAAAGGTGACATGGGCCTGCTGGTAAAGATTACATATGTTTATGACTCAAAATCCCTGGAATAAAACTAATACCAACTTGTATGCGGAGTATTTAACTATCTGTTAGACATTGGGTTAAGCATCTCATTTAATCTTCACAGCAGCCTTCTAGGATAGGCATTCTTGCTCCTGTTTTGCTAGGTGGTAAAACAGTCTCACAGAGGTGAGAAAACCTCACACAGCTCACGTGTGTCAGAACCAGGTCTGTGCTCTTAACCTCTGTGCATCCTGAGAACGTCTCAGTTTTTAGGATGTTGCTTCTCTACCTGTAACAAGAACAACAACACATTTTTGCCTTCTTTTCCCTCTCTTTCCTGCATTTTGAAATGAATGCAGTCTGATCCGAATCTTATCTTTCTCTTGATACCTAGCATGTCACCTATTTGAACTTAACTTGCTTTGTCTTCAAAAGAAGAGGTAATACTTCTGAGATTGAGGGATAGTTTCTGGTTTCATTCTTCTTGCAGTTAAATCATGTACCCATTTAAGTTACTTAAGTTGGTGTCTTTGAGAACCTCTCACTGCTAATAGTCCCTTCCCACTACAAGCAATCTGTTAACCTGTATTAACAGAATAAACAGAATAGAATACTCCAGAATCTCCATTTAATCATCATTCGCAGTGAGGGATTTAGTCATTATCTTAGAAGTAGAATATTTATATATTTTGTTCAACACCTCCTTTACCTTAATTTTATATCTTAAATTTCAGTGTACATAAGATTTACTTGCAACAGTGGTATACACAAAGCCATACCAACTATGACTGGAACACAGCCATGTCCACTTACTTATGTATCATTTATTGCTGTTTTACACTACAATGGAAGAGTTGAATAGTTACAGCAGACTGCTTGGCCCACAAAGCCTAAAATATTTATAATCTGACCCTTTAAAGAAAAGTTTGCCATCCTTGATTTAAAGGATATCATTAAGGGTAAGTTTGAGTACATATAATTTTTTGTTCATGTGCTAACCTTATTAGGACCTTCTGTCCTGACACACACACGAGAAGTGACCCTACTATTCAGACCCTTGATTTATCCCTCATTTCCATGAAAAAGTAAAGATTAAGTCAACACACTATTTTTAGTAATCCTTGTTTTAACTAATGTGAGGCAGCCATTTCTTTATATGCAATACTTGATTTCTTTGCCTTTGCACGTGTTATTTCTTGGTGTGAAATGCCCTTCCTCTCCCTCCCCTCAACTCTTCTGCCCATCAGAGTCATCGCTCAAGGCCTAGCATTTCCTAGTCACCTCCAGCCCACAGGCTGAATTACTGCAGTTCCAAAGTTCTACTTCTCACCTTATATTGTGGTGATTTCAATAGCTGCCCCCCACCCTCCCCTGCTAAACCATAAGGTCCTTGAGGGCAGGCAACTGTGTCTATCTAATCTCTCTGGCACAGGGTCCAGCATGTGGTAGATGCCCAGTGCATTGGGCAACTGATGCCTACTACATGCCAGGTCTCAGGGGTGATGAAGATTGAGTTGTGTGGCCCTCACGAAGCTTGCAGTGTTATGGTTTCCCTATTTCAGTGAAAAGGGTTTGCCTCCTCCCACACAGTAAGGTTTGTGTGTATGTGTTTCTGTCTTTAATCCAGGCTAGGAACATCAGGTTAGTCTCTGAAGTAGCCGATAAGGATGAAGATTCAGCCACAGAAGGTCTAGGCAAACTTTTCCTAGATGGGCTCAGTTCTGAGAACCCCTGTGGAGCCAGGGTGAGCCTAGATGACCAGGGCAGGCTGAGCTGGCCTGTGCTCTTTCTGTATCCAGAGTACGCGCAGTCGGACTTCATCTCTGCTTTTCACGAGGACTCCAGGTACTTCTACCCGAGAGCCCTCTGCTCTTACATGCGTGCTTTTTCCCTGCCCTCTTGCAAGGAGGGACTGGTGGATTTTTGGTTGAGGTGGAGAGAGAATAATTCAGAGGGTTTCACACAATCTGGTTTGGTGTAACCTCTCTACCCTGTAGCTGATTTCTTCCTTTGCTGATTGGGTTTGCAATGGCAGACACAAGTCTCACCAACATAGAGACTGGGCTAGAAGCAGAACACCGTATGTTTGCCAAAGAGTAGTACTCATCGCTGGTGAACAGGAAATCATTCCGTGTAGTACATGAATAATAATGTAAGTGTATATTTATTTGAAAAAATATAACTAGCTCATTTAATTTGTGGATTTCATAGGGTTAGGCTTAGAATGTGGTTAAATGTAAGTAATGTTAAGCCTGAGTCAGTTTAAAGAAAATTATGATTTCAGTAAATAGGACATGTGATACACATATACAAATTCTGTCAAAAATGGCTTAAGTCTGTATTTCATGTTTTACACATTTTTGATATATCTGTGAATTGGTGTCCAGGGACTGTGTTGTGGGAAAAATGGATTATGAGTTAGTTATACCCAGAAAGCATGTGATGCTTCCTTAGGTTTATTGATCATCTAATGGTGATGTTTGGTGAAACGCCCTCTTGGGACTGCAAGCAAAAATACTGTCCTGATAATTTAGAGGTAAGACAAATTTTACTTTGTTCCTCTATGGGATTTAAAAAAACAATAATTCTAATTTATAGTACAAAGAATTTATCTTCCTCTAACCATTTGAGAGTAAGATGCCAGCTGATGCCCTATTACCCCCAAATACTTTAGGTATTTCCTACCAACAAGGACATTTTCCTTCATAATCTCAATATAATCATCAAAATCAAGAAATTAACATTGATAGTCCTCAGTCTCTATTTAAGGTCCACAGATTGTCCTAGTAATGTTCTTTATAGCAAAAGAATCCAGTTCAGAATCACACATGAATTTAGTGGTCCTGTCCCTTTAGGTTCCTTCAGTATGGAAGAGTTCTCAGTCTTTCCTCAACTTTCTTGATGGTAATGCATTTGAAGATTACAGACCAGTTATTTTGTGGAATGTCCCTCAATCAGGATTTGTCTGATGTTTCCTCATGACTAGATTCGGATTATATACATATTTGGCTGGACTATCACAGGAGACATGCTGTGTGCTTTTTGTTGCATCCTGTCAGGTAGCACACAGTTTCAGTTTGTCCCATTCCTGATGATGTTCACTTTGATCATCTAATTTAAGTGCCATCTGCCAGCCTTCTCTACTGTAAAGTCTCTCTTTTCCCCTTTGTAATTAATAGGACTTATAGGAAGGTAAACAATGTAAATACCCCCTTGCACATCAAACCTTCAACATATTTATATCAGCAGATTATAGTTTCCTGTTTTATCCCATGCACTATAATCTGTTACTATGGTTATTTATTTTATGCTCAAACTTTCTCAAATTTGGACAGTAGGAATCCCATCAAACTGGCTTCTTTGTCCTTTTGACACATCATTTTTTGAGTACTTCTTTGCTTTCTAGCATAAGATGTTCCAGGCTCATCTTGTGCTTTCCTCTCCCCAGCTCTGGAATTAGCTATTTCTCCAAGTTGCTCTGGTTCTTTTTAGTGGAAAATGATATTTAGAAGTCAACGCCTGTACACTGAATGTGCTCATTGGTTTGGGGGGGATGTCAGCTCAAATGCCTTCTTAGTGGACACGTCTAGGGATTATGTGTGGGTGTGAATGTGTGTATACACACACACACATACAAGACACGATGTGTCGCTGGTTGTCTCCAATTCTAATCTAGTACTACAGTGTTTATTCTTTTTTTTTTTTTTAAACAGTTTTTTGAAGTATATTATTCATACATGAACATACATAAACTATAAGTGTTCAGTAAACATTGTGAACTTACAAAACAAAAATGCATAACTTCATACAGGGATCCCACACATCACCCCACCACAAATACTTTGCATTGTTGTGAAACATTTGTTAACAAATTATGAAAGAGCATTGTCAAAGTGTTACTACT
>JAQZBX010076530.1:0-14413 GCA_029593785.1 Cabassous unicinctus | reverse complement strand
AAAAATAAATAAATCTTTAAAATAAATAAATAAATAATAAAAGAAATACATTTGACAGATAAGGTCAATAGCTAGGGATAGAATTAGAAAGTATTTGGAAAAGGGAAGTGCCTTTTTATCTTATTTAATCCTCATAATATCCCTAGGAGGGAGGTGCTTTTCTGAAATTCCCAATTTCCTGATAAGGAAACAGAGGCTTAGAGAGCTTCAGTAATTTAGAGATAGTAAGTAGAGCATTCAGAATTTGAGTTTAATTAATTGACTAAACTAGTTCTTAGGAGATACTCCTGGGTCTGTGCACAAACCACTGACCAGTATCAGGACTGGATACTGTTTTGCTGATGGAAAGTATCCTGATGGAAATTTTAATCTGTGTAGCTATCCATTTAAGCTTCTCTTTATCGACAGTGCCATAATCTCTAAACTCTTCATCTTGCTGTGGTGATGCAACATTCTCTCTCATAGGACACAGAATCTCTGGATTTGGAGCCTAGTAATTAGTATGTTCAAAAGCTCTACAGGTGGTTGTAATATAGCATGTGTTGGCAACTGCTGAGCCAGATTAGAGCTCAAACTTTAGCTTCATCAGCAGCACCTGGGCAGCTTTGTCTACACAGCTCTCTGGGCCCCAGTCCCAGAAATTCTGATGTGGTAGATCAGGATTGGGCTCGAGCATTTGCATACCAACAATTCCCAGATATGCTGGTGCAGATGGTCCAGGTAACACTACTGAGCTGGGGGAAAGAAGGGCATATTTAATTAGGGGGCAGGGGGGAGGGGGGAGGGAGGGAGGACCACCACGAATTCATTTAGGAACTTTGTTCATTAGGGCAATTTGCTCAGGTAGTGCCTCTATCAGCCTAGGGCCTAGACTATAATTGTTTGGATCTGAGGAGGTGTGCTGGATGCCTCAGGTTTTCTGGGTTTTTTGTTTGTGTTTTAATAATAAACTTTATTTTCAGAGCAGCTTCAGGTTTACAGACATGTTGCACAGAAAGTACAGAGTTCCCATATATCCACCCCCCCCACCACACACACACACAGGAGCCCTAACATTAACATCTCACAATAGTGTGGCACATTTGTTACAACTGCTGAACTGATATTAATACATTATTCATAACTAAAGTCCACAGTTTACCATTAGGGCTCACTTTGGGTATACAGTCCTATGGGTTTTGACAAATGCATAATGGCATGGGTTCACCAATACAGTATCATACAGAATAGTGCCACGCCCCTAAAAATGCCCCCTGCTCCACTTCCTCATCCCTTTCTCCCACCCCACCCTCAACCACTGGCAACCACTGATCTTTTTTACTGCCTCTGTAGTTCTGCCTTTTCCAGGACGTCATATAGTTGGAATCATTCAATATGTAGCCTTTATAGCCTTTTAGCCACTGCCTTTCAACTCCAACGATGCAGAAACCAGACCCAGCCTCAGAGCCTGGTGACAGTGGAGCTACTGAAGCTTAAAACTTGGGACCCTCCCATGTGCACAGCCCCATTTCCTAGGCCTTGAATGTGCTCACATACTATGGAGTTTTTTGTTTGTTTTGTTAAAATTTGCAAAAGTGAGATCTTTTAGGTTTTTTAAAATATATTTTTCCATATACTTTTGCATAAACCTCAGGCTCCACTAAACTTGGATATGCCCTTGGAGACCTCTTGTCCCTACTGTTCATAACTTCCAGATTTTTTTCTAGGAAGAGAAAAACCCTAAAATTCAAAAAAATCACAAGTATGTTTAGAACATGCTTTTATCTCTTAATAATATATGAGACAGTTTCCTTTAATAGATTTCTGTAACATTTTCATGGCTGTGTAATATGTACCCAGAAATATACTCAGCCAATTTTCAACTATAAATGGTTGAGTGGTTTCTAATTTTTATAAATTTTAAAATATTGCTCTGGGGAATGTCCTTTAAGCTAAATATTTATGCCTGTCCTTATTTCCTTATTATTTTTCTAAGCAGAAGTGTCGGTATGTACCACATGCATCTGTTTTTTACATTGTTACAATGTAATATACAATTTTGTAACTTGAATATCTCTCCACTTAATATTATCATAATGCACGTTCCCAGTTGCTATATAATTTTTAAGTTTAGCAATATAATGACTCTATTCCTCCCCATGGATTTAACAATTTACCTAATCCTCCAACACCTGGGTTACTTTCAAGTTTTCATTATTATAAAAATACTACAATAAAGTCTTTCCACTTTTTAGATTATTTCCTTAACATAGTTCCCCTTAAGTGGGTCAAAAACAGTGGCCAACCCAACAGTGTTGTATATACAGCACAGGTTTGTGATGGAGAAATGACACAGTAGTGTGATCAGGACTCACAAGAAGTGGTCAACTGGGCTTGAAGGTGTAGGAGCCGCACAGATTAATATTCACTACAATTAACCTGGTGCAAGAGCCCAAGACCTCATGTCTTGTCTTGAGGGCTCACTTGACCTTCTGGAGAAATTCTTCCCCAGCTAGGGGCAAATTGTCCAGAATCTCTTTGAAATAATATGGCTAAAATGACTCACAAATGTTTGAGAATTGACTAATAATATCTTTAAAATGAGGTTGAAAGAGCTGTGCCACCATCAGCGAACCTAAGCTTTATTTTGTTCCATTTTATTTCCAGGAACCAGTGGCCCAGTCCTTAACTATTCTCAGGCTCTCTTGTGACCATCTCTTGTGACCGATGCCAGTCATTGACCTGGGTTTAAATTTGGCAATTTCCTGCTCATGGAATGCAGGCTAGTTAACTGGTCTAAGCCCGTGAGGGTGGCCCTTTTGCATGGTTCTCCAACCATTTGAGCTAAGCAGCTCTACAGATAGTAACTGCAGTGTGGGCACAGAACACACAGGTGAGTTACAAGTAATGATGCTTGGTAACATCACATAACACAAAGTTGGCCAAGAGGAAATTCAGACCGTCCTAAAGAAAACACCCAGAAATCCCTCTGGTCTTTTGCTTCCTTCCCTGATTATGGGGGAGAACAGTAAATATTAAGCAGAGGTCTAGAGGGTTAAGAGGGCACTGGTGACCTGTCAATGTTTTCATTCTGCACTTGGTCATTCATTTATTCAAAACAGTGACTGGTGCCAGGAACTGGGCTAGGTGCTGCAGGCAGAACAGGGATGATGATCCCAAACCGCCCACCCTGCCCAAGACTGACCACCTGCTGCCTCAATCCACTTGTTCACCATGGGGGACGGGCCTAGGTGGTTTCTCAGATGGCTCCTGAAAAGGCAGGACTCTACAGTAGAGACTCCCGGAATTGCAAAACACTGACCAGAGCTTACAAAACAATCCACCTTCCAGCTCTCCACAGGGCAGGAACAATTACTAGGACTACAGTGAGTGCCAGAAACCACAGACCTGGAAGACAGCAGTGTCCCGAACCTTCCCAAACACAGCCAAACAAGGCTAAATCATACCCTTTGTAACTTTAAAAACAGAAAACAATGCGAGCATTCCTTGGGTCACAGGTCCCAATTTGCATTTTCAGCCCTCCTCTCCACAGCCCCTGCCCCCACCCAAACTGGTCTGACCGCTTTGATTTACATTCTCTCTGCCCCACTCTAAGGCACCAACTCCTTTCAGACTTGTAATTCTCAATCTGGTGAATATATTTCACTGAAGCATTCTGGTCAAAGTTTACCCATGATTATCATCGGTCAGTTGCGACTGGAAACTGGAAAGAGAAAACTGAAATCCAATGGCAGGTCTTTATCTGGTTGGCTGGAATCATATTTTGTATCTCTCAGGAACAAAGACAGGTGCTCACCAGTGGCAGCAAGACTTTGTGGTTAAGGTGAGGCCTCTGAAGCCCGAGTCCCTAGTTCAAGTACTGCTTCCAACTTTACCAGTGTGACTTGGACAAGCTACTATGTCTCAGATTTGTTATCTGTAAAATGGGGATAAGAAAAGTGCTTCTCTAAGGGAGAAGAATAAGTAAATTACAATTTGTTAACTTGCTTAATGCCTGGCCCATTAAATACATATTAAGAAACATTCACCCAAACATATTTTAACCAAATAGGTTGTCACTTTTTAAATATCTTAGTGTCTCCTCTCACCAAGTTGCGTAATGAAATGTAATACAAAAATAAGCCCACGCCAGATTTCTCAGAGGATGGAGGGGCCCCTACACTTGGCTGGCCACCCTGAAAGCAGGGTGTGGCAGCACAATTAGAGACCTTCCTTTGTGTAACAACAGGAATCTAGAGTCCCTCCCTGCTCTTTACCCCCACACAGACTCAAAACACCACATCCTTTCCCTCCCCTCGGCAGCCACCAGCACAACCTTAACCCCGACCCCTCTCTGTGATTATAGTCTCTTGCAACCTCCAAATTGTCCTACTGCCAAAAATGTAATCATCTTTAAACCCCTTTCTTCTGTTTTATGGCCCCATCTCCCCCTGCTGTCAAGCCATAGAGAGTACCTCTCCTCTATAACTTTATTTCCTATTACTTATTCATGTGCATCTCCCTCTTCAGGTAGAATCCCCACACCCCACCTCTACTTTTGACATTCCCCTCCCAGAACTGACTGGTTTCCACCCTGTTTATCCTCACCCACCCAGTCAAGAAGGCCCAGCCCCAAACTCTTCCTTGAAATAAGGTACTTATTGTCTGTGCTCCAGATTTTGTTCTGAGTGACATACACATTGTACAGCTGTAATTGTTTCATGCACGTCAGTCATATTATCTCCGTTCGATAGTGAACACCTGTGAGACCATTCATTCATCACACAAGCACTGCGCTAGGCAAGAGACGTAACAGAGGTCACTGGTCATCATCTACTGAGGATTTACTATGTGCCAGATTTTACCCTGATTGTCATGATGATACTTTAAGGGAGGTACTGGCTGTACCCTGGTTTTACAGATGAGAGCACAATAGATCATAGAGGTTAACTAACTCATCCAATATCACATAGCTTGTAAGTGATGAAACTGGGACAAGATAAAAAATAGGGTTGGGAACTATTACAAGGGGTTGGCTAGTAGCTAGCTGAGTAATCTGACCCAAAAAGAATGTGGATTAATGCACTGTTCACTTGGAAGGATGTCAACAGTTATTATATATATATCTGAATACAAAACCCTGCTGTTGTTCAATTTTATTAATAACTTAGACATAGATTAAATAGGCATACTTACTAAGTTTGTGGAAGACTTGATGTGATTATGATAAACGACGTACAAAATAGCACAAGAGATTTACTTAACAAAATGAAATTGAACAAATTTGACTAACAAAATAAGATTTAACTTGGATAAATACAGTGTCCTGCATTTGGGTCCAAATGTCCAACAGGACAAATAATGAAGGGAAATATATGAAAGGAAAGACATAGCTTTGCAACAACACTTGTAGAAAAGAAAAAGAATGAGCAATAAACCCAGTATGAATCAAGAGGGGACTCAACTACCAAAAAAGTTAATATGATCTTAAATTATATTAATAAAAGTACATATATAGGAAGTGGAAATGCCAATACTTTTTAGTTCTTTTGGAACAAATCTAAAGCTCTGCTCAGAATTCTAAGTCCCACAAATAAAAGAGACATATATGTCATACTGACATATATGTTCAGATGAAATTAATTGATCTAATTCAGACAATGAAAACCCATTATAAAGAATCCTCACATTTCACAATTCCATGAATTACATGTTGGCTCAATATACGGATTCAATCTAACTCAATTAACCAATCTAATCAATTATACAGTTTTAAGCTGACATCATACCTAAACTTTCCTATGAAACCATGAGATTAGGTCATGACAGATCCTATCTTTGCAAACAATCCCAAAATTATGACTACAAAATTTTATACTTAAAACAGACTCCTATTAACTCCACATCTTACAAAATCAGGTCTGCTATTATATCACTTGACTTATAAGGATAAGTCTGACCAATAACCTAATGTCACCAGCTGGTAACAACCCAGAACAATTTCTAATCCTAACATGGAAAAAAGCATTGGGTAGTAGGTGTAGCTCAGTGGTTTGAGTGCCAGCTTCCCATATACAAGGTCCCAGGTTCAATCCCCAGTACCACCTAAAAAAAAGCATTTACCTAATAGAGCTTGCTATAAGAGTGCAAGAGGCTTCTACCAATTAGAGAACTGGGACAGTAGCCACCAATATTCACCTCTGGTGTAAAAGTAATCAAGTTTTAGAAACTTAATAATGTTTGAGAACATTTGGCACAGCTTTATCATCCAGTCTTGGACAAAACTCTGTGAATTTGCCTGTGGCCAAGTTAATTATCTCCACTAGTCACTCTCCCCTTCACCTTGAGGTTTAGATGACTACCTGGCTGCCCAGCGAGAGAATATGTTTTCCTGCCTCCCTTGTAGCTAGGCAGGGGCATGTGACTAAGCTCTGGTCAGTCACATGTGGGCAGCAATGATTTGTGCACCTTCAGCATCACATCTTTCAAAAAGAAAAGTGCTTCTGCTTCACTACCCCTCTTTCTGGTCCTTTAAGACTTGAAAGCAGACCATGCAATGTGGACGACACTTTACAGCAGAGCTGTCCCAAAGAATTTTAGTGCAAGGCACATATTTTAAAGTTTCTGGTAGTCACATTTCTAAAAGTAACAAGAAACTGGTGAAATTAATTTTATATTTATTTAATACAATATATCCAAAACATTAGCACTTCAATGGGTAGTCAGTATGAAAATTAATAAGAATTCTACTTTTTCTGTACTAAGTCTTTGAAATCCAGTGTGCATTTGACACATACAGCACATCTCAATTTGACCTGGCCACATTGTGCATGCTCAACAATCATACGTGGCTACTGGCTACCGCATGGCTCAGTGCAGCTCCAGAGGGTGGCAGAGCACAACAGGAGGGACCTGGGTCCCTGCGTGACTCTATGGAGCAGAGCTGCACTGCTGGCCCTGGAAGACTCAACACTGTCACTTGAGAGAGAAAATGACTTCTACCTTGTTTGAGCCACTGTATTTTGAGGCAACACCACCTCATCCTGTACCATAATTAACACATTCATTGGGACCTGACAAAAAGACTCTGCCGCTTTTGAGTTACGAAACAACCCTTTGAAAAATGGAGAGATCCATGAGTTCACATGAACTCCTATCAAAACCCCTCCAAAAATGTAGCCCAAGTTTGAAAAATTGGCATAGAAACATGCTCAGCATTGGGAAATGTATCTCAAAATAAACACATCCAAGGAGAACATGTGATTCCTTGGACTTTTTCTAGTTCAGTTCCCACACTATAAATCTCTACCTTCCCTGGCGGGTGAACCAGCCCACTGGGCAGCCAGGCAGAAGGAGAGTGCTAGAGACCATCAGATCATTTGGTCTCACTAGAAAACAAAAATGAAATCCTTTCAAGCAGTGGTTCTAAAAAATGAAACCATTTTCATTAATGCATAAAAACTGCTCTAATAATTTCATAGTCATATTTATCAGAACACATTGACTTTCCCTTTTTGAAAGGAGATAGGGACTCATGCAAGAAGAAAGCTAGGGCTAGTTACTAACATTGTTACAGTAACAATGACTAATGCAGACCCCTATTTTCATATAAATGGAAACCAACCACCTCTATATAGCAAAGATCTTTGGGTGGAAGCTCATCTGAAAACCTCCACAGGATAAATTCAGAAGCAATTCCTATTTCACTGGGAAGGAGAAGTTACATTTAAGAATTTGTCAAACAGAGAACATCTAGGTCAACCACACCTTAGTTTGAAATGATTAGGTAATTAACTCAGAGTAAAAAGATAAGAGCTACTACCTGGGTGATTCACTGCCTGTGTAGACTATCAGATTTTCCCAAGTTGAGGGCCAGGTATGGTTTCATATTAGTCTCCAGCTACAGCTGGAAGGGCAGCATGTTTAACCAACAAAGCCTTTAATTATGGTCCAGGGCAACTAGAAGGAAGCTGTGAGCCAGGTAGGCAGCACTGGGGCTCCATTATTGGATCTGGTGGAAGAGCCGAAGCAGCATCTGTTCTCTCTCACTTTAGAACTCAGGTCTGGAGTGCATTTGAGTCTCAGGAAACAACCAACCCAAGACACTTCCCAGATCCTCCCCAGCCACGAGGGACTGACAGCGACACGGGTGGGCTTCAGCAGTACAGGCGGCAGCACTAGCAATTATGTCAAATCTCCGTATGGATCTTTGAGCTTAGGGGACTAGGGCAGAATTTCTTTCGCTCAGCGTGAGGCTTCAGAACTTAGGAGGGCAAATGTCCCATGTCATGAAACAGGAGCAGTGCTTAACGTTGCAAGCTCTGGTGTCAAGAAAAACCAGGGTATACATCTCTCTGCCATTTATTACTCTTTGGCCAAGTCACTTACCTTCCCTCTACCATAATTTCTCCCTTTGTTAAAATGCAATTATAACATAGCGGTCTTTAAAGCTGTTGTCTGCACTAAATGACAGCGTGCACGAAGGGCTTGGGACAGCTCCTGGCACGCGGGAAGCAGTCAATGAGTGAGAACTCTTATTACTGTTGAGCAGGTCGGTGTCTAATACGTGTTCACTCTTGCTATTAATATCATCTCTTAGGCAGTGGCATCCACTGAAATATGGCATCCCAGCCTCACACTACTAGACACTGGAAAGAGTCCAAAAGATGAAGGCGCTGTGGAACTGAGGTCTATGACTGCGCCTGCTCAGCAGTTGGATGCCAGGGCTTCAGAGAAACCGCAAAACAGAAGAGCCTGGAAGTGAAGTCAGGCAGCGAGTGAAAGGGCCTGAAAGACGCGTGGTATGACACAAACCTGATGGTATTTCTCTACAGAAATCTACTAGAGTCCCATTTCCCATCCAAACCCAAAGGGGTCATTACTGATGAATTTTTAAAATTACATCTATGAAAAAAGAGGCTGAGCTTTCCAACAGATTTGGTCACGGCTCCTCTGTCTACAGGGAAAGGGACTTGACTTTTAAACACTCCCTTTTTTTCCCTTTTTGGTGGTGAAATGGGGGTGCTTGGCTATCTGTAAAAACTTATAAATGACTAAAAGCTCTGATAAAAAAAATGCCTTGACAGAGATGTAGGTTATCGACCTTCATGAAAGCTGTCATCTCCATCGGCAGCATTCAGACCCTTGTCTGAGCAGGATGTGTCTCGATGCTCGAGATTCACAGGGTGTATGAGTTTCCTTGCCTGAACGCTGCAATAATTAGTAGCTGCTATGGAAAAGTATACCACCAATTTAATCTGTCATGGGGACAGCCATTTTGAACTGGCTGCTTTTACTATTTTTTTAATGGCATGCACACTGCTTTCCTATTACAATGGAAAACGTAATTTGGAACAAATCTTTCATAAAATTAAGCACACATTCACAAAGTAGACTGTGAAGCCCTCAATTTTTGAGAGGCATTTCTCAAGATTTGTCACAAAGATCTTTCAACCCCATTTTCCCATCCCTCAACCTCCACCCATTTCACTCAAAGCACTAAAAAGTGGCATTTACAAAGAAATTCCAGAAGCCTGAGCGTTTTATTAGCATAAGGAAATCCCAACCTTCTTGGCCTCATTTCTCACAATGACAGCTCATTTTTCCATGTGGAACCACATACTAGTTGCTGCAAATATTTAAAGAGGTAAAGAAGCCACTCTCAAACAATAGTCATAAAAGATATAAATAATGATGATTTAGAAGTCTGAGGTCATTTTATAAGCATTACAGTCAAGTATATCCATTTTTAAAACTAGAAATAAAAATGTATTGTTCTTACTAAAATACTCAGAGCTATGCCACAGGCAGTCCTGTGTTCCACCTGACTTTTGAATGTCAAGGGCAAGTTTTGGGACTGAGTCTGCCTACCACGTTCCACAAGTGGCTCTCCTGCAAGAGTCTATCCTCCTCTCCCAATCATCCTTCCAAATCCTCCTCATCCTCAGGGCCTGGATGAAACTTCACCTCCATAAAGCTCCCCCATTTCTCCCATTTCCAGTGAAGTGCTCCTCTCTGAAAACTGACAGCATTTATTGTCCAGACCCCACAATTTAACAATTGGTTATAAAAACCTAAAGGACCCTATATTCTTTGTATACTGTTGTGTTTTGCCTAAGTTATTTCTTGCATGTAACCTTTATCCTACATATATATGACAAGAATCATATATTACATTTCTCCCGTATCCCCTCCAGTATCTTACCTTGGTTTAAGAAGTTCAAAAATAAAGTTAAAAATCTAGACTGAAAAATGCCACCCACCATAAACGAAAAATGTTTAAGTCCATAACTCTTTTTGGTCTTTGTAAGTTAATTGAAGGGTCCCAAATATGCTTAAGGAATTAAAGCAACTACATAATGACATTGTCTGGGGGGCAGATGTGGCTCAAGTGGTTGGGCGTCCGTCTGCCATATGGAGGGAACTGGGTTCGATCCCCGGGACCTCCCGGTAAAATAAAAACATATATACAGAAGGCACATGGGCTGCCAGGCTCTGTGTGCCAGTGAGCCGCCAGGTCCCAGGAGCCAGGCAGCAAGATGATGACGTAACAGGAGAGAGACGTAGGGGAGAGACAAGACGAGATGCTCTGAAAACCAAGAACCGAGGTGGCGCTGGTGGCAGAACACCTCTCTCCTACATCTGAAGTCTCCAGGATCGAATCCTGGTGAAGACTGGAGGAGGAGGATGAGCAGAGATAGCAGGAAACAGACACAGAGAATTGCCCAGCAAATGGACACAAAACAGCAAAAACAGGGAAGGGGGGGTTTAAAATGGATAAAGTAAATAAATAAATCTTTAAAAAAATAATAATAATAATAATGACATTGTCTAACCAGAGCTCAAAGAATCAGGCTCATTCCCTACTATACTCACATAAACCTGCCCTTGACATGATGTCAGTCTGAGTCTAAGTCAAGTGTCCCAGAGAGGACACGCAGATTAAAGCTCTACCCACAAGTTGGTCCCGGAGTGGCAGAGTAACCCTAAGGCCATCCACAGAGGCCTCCTTTGGGCCAAGCTTGTGCTCTTTGACTCCTGGGTTTTACTCTCAATGGCCACAAACTGATCTGGCTGCAGACCTCCCAGACACAGGCTGAAATGCAATCACCCCAGTGGCTCACCTGTCCTCTTTATGCAAGCAGGTAAACATGATCTGCTAGCCCGCTTCTTCCTACCACCCAGAAACACAAAGAACCTTTTCTTCCCCCTTCTCTCTTCAGCCTCAAGCAACAAGCAGCAGGAAAAGTCGGTGTCTGAGGGTTTAGGATAGTTCTTTGACAGAGACTCTCACTCTGGGCAAGGAGGAATGCAGTTTGGCTCATTTACCTGAGCATTTTGAAACTTGCTTTTCTGTGTAAGAAGCAATGCATGTGTATATATACACAAAGAAATTCTAACTGAAAGGTATATACTAAAAAGTAAGCCTCCCTCCCCGACAAATTCCCAGTTGCTCAGTTTCCCTCTTTAGAGAAAACAGCTGTTACCAGAGTGTTCTGCCCTCTAGACAAGATAAACTTTTCACATCCTATTTTTTAAATATGGGCTTCTGTTTAAGAGAAAGGAACAAACATTTCCCAAGCGTCTCCTGTGCACCAGATCCTGAGATGAGATTTACATACATTTGAGCATTTACTCTTTACAAACTCCTTGTGAGAATATTATTTCCTCCACTTTTCAGGTGAAGAACCTGAGGCTTGGGCAGGCTAAGAAACTTGGCCAAGATCACGAGCATGGTCCACGTCCAAAGTCGCTTTTCCAGGCTGTTCCCCAGACTGCCTGCCCTGCTTCTTAAAATCCATGCTCCACCCAAACTCCTTTTTTCAGGACTACCTTGGCTCAAAATCTGGTTCTACAACTTACAGCCAAGTGCCTCACCTCCCTGGGCCTCAGTCTCCTCATCTGTAAAATGAGTTTAACACTAGTACCCACCACATAAGGTCTGGGGCAAGAGTAAATTAATTTCCTGTAAAGGGCTTGGCATCTGTCACATTGCAAACACTTCTTAGCGGTTAGTAATTATTATCCTATGACTGATTAACAAACTGGGATCTGAAACACAGGGTTTTCTTTTTTTGCTTTTGTTTTCATTCCCTCTATTTAGCTGTACAGTGGTTTGGCTTCAGGGAGCAACTTGGGATGAATCTGAGGAGCCATTTAGAAAGAGTCTGGCTCCAGTAATGCCAATTTCCTTTGCTTCTCTCCCCCAGACCTGCTCCTCAAACATTTCTTCTCTTGGCACCAACTGCCAAAATAACAGCCTCTTCTGCTGCCAAATCCCAGAAGCTTTTACTAATGTTATTTCCGTCATTTTTTTAAATGATAGAAATAGTTCAGTTTTCATTTTAAAACTAGTTTCCAGCAATACTCTCCCTACTGCCACCAGATTTTTAATGTTTAAACCAGAAGTTTATGCACCCATCATTACCCCCAAGCCCCTGTTCATATATCATGGAATTGCAGACAGATGAAAATTTTGCTAAAATAATTTCAGCTTGCATAAATGGAAGCTACCTAAATTCCCTTGGAATGGGGGGAAAAATTCATTAACCGGGTCACACAATTTACAAACCCATATCTGTTGAACTGGGCAACATTTTCTACTTAATTACCTTTTCCTTCGTAACTGAAAGCAAAATGAGATATGTAGGCCGGTGTGTCATCCAGCCAGCAGGTGAGGTGGTGACAAGAGCACAGGGCTAAGGAAATCAGATGAAGGAGGCTCTCACCCCGGCCGATGAGTGGTTGTGTGACTGGCAAAGCCGCTTCCCATCCTCTGAGTTTTAATTTACTTACCTGAAGAATGAGAAGGTTAGACCAACTTTTTCCCCGAGAACCCTTTATAGCTTGAACTGTAAGTGAGACAATATTTTGCAACCACCCCACAAGCATCTCGTCTGGCCTGGGTCTTGTCAGGGAAGTAAGTTACATGTCCTGCTGCAGCCAAAAGTAGGTGTGTGTGTGAGACAGGGCTAGTTTCCACTTACTGCAAAAACGCAATTATGCCAAGCTGTCAATTTATAATTCACGGCCAAAGCAATAAAATCCAGGGTTCACCTTTAAATACCTGATGTTAAATGAACGCCTGAGCAAGCCCATTCTGAGGGCGACATATCTAGGTTTCCATCTAATACCCTTCCATGAATTTTCCCCATTAAAGTTTTGCTCAAAGCATCTAAAGTGCAGCTGGTGCAAGCCTGGAATCCCCACGGGACTTAGGAGGTGACTTTTTGTTAAAATATAATTGCGTATAATCCCTCTGCTGTGTTATTTCCCCTCATTTCCTGCTCTGGGAGCCTTCATTTCATAATTCTGACATCATAACTGATTCCTCCAACCCAGAGTCTTTCATGATGGATAATAAATGAGTAAGAACTCTAGTAATTCAGGGGGAGAAAAGGTGCAGGCAGCAACAGATGCTGTTGTCTTACCACCAAAGCCTTAAGAAAGTTTAAAAAAAAAAAAGATTCCTAAAGCCAAAGGATGAACCAGGCTAATACACAATTCCTCAGACCACCTTCATGAGACTAGTTTCCTTTAAAAAGGACACTCAGAATCAGGATTTCGGCAGCTTTAGAAATACTGAAGTTTTTACTGCTACTTTTTTAAGATGTTTGACTTCTCTTTCTCTACAAGGCACAGACTAAATTTTTGTTTAAATGCCATTTTTGAAAGCTATACACACAAACAGCAAGGAACCTAAAGCATGCTATTTACAAAAGCCACCCTGGGCTGAGGCTGCTTCTGTATTCTGTCGTTTATTAACCCACTGACTTATCACGGTGGGAGGGGAGGGCTTTTTCCACAGCTCCTTGGAGCGGGCGGCGGGGGTCGCCAGACAGTGAGTCACAGAGTTCATGGAGTACTTACATCACTCTTCCTGAACTTGGCTTTCAAGCTCTTCATGTTTAGTCCATTCAGCCTTCCAAAGCTCTAGAGGAGATTTCTCAACACCTAAACAGAGAAAGAAAGACGGTAAGTATCAAGATTTGCACATAAATGCCATCTGGATTCTCTCCTGGTTAGGTTACAAGTTTGGGCCACGGTAGGAGATGAGTTTGGGCTGGTTTGGGAAGGTGGTCAAGAGTGAACCGCTGAGAAGTGGTAAAGTAAGTATGCTGTTTCCTCTTATGGTATAAGTGATTCAAGTGCATCAAAACTTTGAATTTTATCCCAACCTCCCAAACATTAAAAATAGAACAAGTTTAAGCAACTGCTTAGCAGTCATTGTACAAAATACTGTATGCTGGTGCTAAACTGGCTCCCTGACACATCCTTCATGTTGCAATTACATTTCTCTACCTCCTTTGGAGAGGCCACAATAGTGAAGAATGATAAGGAAAACAGTTCATACTCCAGATGCCATTCCTTCCCTATTTATTTTTCTTAGTGTGGTTGTTTTTTCCCTCCCCTCCTAAATGCACAAGGGTAGTTA